>CALNHX010008583.1:0-58983 GCA_940337035.1 Agriotes lineatus
GTTGTGAAGTTGTCTACGTAACTCTCTTAATTTTTTATTCACATAATTTGATTTGCAATTGATTATTTATATTACGTATCCACATTAAACTTATTAATTAGGTAAAACCACGGTAAGTACATAATTTTATAATGATACACCTGTGTCACATTCAGTACTGATCTTTAGAAAAGTGTCAAATCAACACATCTTTAAATTCTGGCAATTTCACTTTCTCAAATAGCATTTTCTAGTTCTCTGATGCATATTGCGTTTTTCTCCCACCTGCATTTTTTAACAATATACTACATCTAAAGTGGATGCCTTTCTAACAATCTATCAGATTTCGAAAAATACCCCCTACGAAGGCAATTATAAACTTTAAAAGTGAATCCAGGACAAAAACACAAATTAAAACTCAGATGTAAGGGTGTGCTGTTCGATATTAACTTCACACATTCATGGTTGTAATTCGTTTAAAAAAAAAATACAAACACATACGCAACACAGCTTTCACATCTGACATTTGAGGCGTTTAGTCATGTCATATCTTACTTTTGAAGTTTATAATTGCCTTTAAAACGGGTACATTCTCAAAATCACACTATTACTTGGAAGTATTCATTTGTAAAAACTTTTGATGAAAATATTTCAATATAAAACCTCTTAAAGACTTCCTGTGAATCAATTCATATGGTTATTGAATTATGGGTCGTGCCTTTACCTAACTACCCACGTTCTCTTCAAATTTTAGTATTGAAAAATGAGTAAATACCTAATAAATTTTAGATCAACCTGTGCGAGGTTAAAATTAGTTTAGAAATACTTAACTAGACAGACGCAAAAACCAAAATACAACATGGTTATGTTAATAATTGAATAATTTTATAAAGATTTCATTCGACTACAGATATGAGAATTGGTATTATAAATCGCCCTCATAGCTATTAAAAGGAGTTAAAGAAATCTCTAAAACCGAACATTAAGAAGCAAAACATATTGAAATGGAAAAACTAAATCTAAATCAATAAAATATTTCATTAATATTTGCTCAAAATACTGATTAGCCAGGAAATGTACGTTAATATTTTCCGTATATTTTCCATTTGGATAGTTTCCAGGTGCTATAATTACACTCAAATTCTACCGGGTGGTTGGTCATACCTCTGAACATTCCCAAATATAAGTGAGGGGAATATCTAAATTTTAAAATTAATATTTTTATGCACAATTAACATTGTCCAATAAGTTTTTAATACCAAACGACGCGGAAAATTATTCTCTTTAATTTAATGCCACTACCATTTTTTGCCATAAAAATTGTGAGCAGGAATATGCATAACCGTGATAAACCATGTAAATTGCCTATGTTCAGAGGTATTACCAAACACCCCGGTATGTGTTAAGACCACTTAAGGAGTTTAGACCGCCGCTTGCGGCTGCTTGGACAACTGAGCCACGACTGTGCTGGAATTGTAGGAGTTTCTGCTGCGTTATAAAGACACCATACTATGCTGTCCCATTTGTGATGTTTACCCTGTATCTGTTAGGTCTCAATTTCTCCAATGATAAAGCCTGAGCTATGGGAAAATTATTACTTTATCTCTTCTTTAGTTAAAACAAAAATAAACAATATTTTATTTTTAAGGTGCTTACCCTGTATATATTTCTCCAAATTTTCTCGGGTTATGCTAGGTAGACATATAGGCCGTTTTTTATTTAAAGATCCACCAACGTCGCATGTTCTTTGAAAGGAGTACATGGCACATGGCTAGGGTATTTCCACAACGAGGACTCAAATTGAGGTTAGGTTGTTAAATGTAAATTGTAAACTGACATTTGGCCTGGCGGAAGTTTGAGCATTTGAATTATTTAAAATTAGATTTACGGTACGGATTTACCGGATGGTGTAATGTGTAATGCAGAGGGGTGTTACAGATTCTGTGGGATATCACATTTTTGAAAGAAATGGTCGTCAAAAATGGAGATTTTTACGGCGACTGTAAGTTTTGGAAGTTTGTACTTCCTGGCCGGCATTAAAAGAGTGTAATATACGGCGGACAGTACATATAGACACCTACAATAGTTAGTGTTTAAAATTTTGAAGTAAATTTTACCCAAAGATATCACAGCAAAGATATTTGAAAGTTTCTCTTCTAGCTGTCGGCTACTTAAAGAAAGGACTAGGTTTTTCAGTTCGAGGGAACATTGGAATAAGGTGGTTTTCAATTTCTTGTCGAGTAAATTCCTTCCTTTCAGAGGCATAATACAAAATTTGAAAATTCAACTTTATCTGATCTGCGCTTGCGTTGTTTGACGGTTTGACGCATGAAATTAAGGTGACAGCTCATTTGCAGAATTGCCATTTGTAACTCACAAAAGTAACTATAACTAGTGATTTTTCCGTTGGCCAACATTAACCAACAGGTGGTGGATCTTTAACAAATAAACGACCTATACCAAGTGTTTTAATTAAGGTGCGAACATAGGGAAATAGCATGGGAAATCTTTCTATATGCAAATTCCTGCTTGTCGCTTGAATTGATAGAATTGATAGTCATATCAATCGAAAGAAAAAAAATCCTCATAATTTAATACTACATTACTTGAATTTGTTGCTAGTTTAAGATAGAAATAGCGTAAAAATTGTAATAAATACGCAAAATATTTATAATAGTTTTTAAGCTATTTCTATCTTAAACAAGCAACAAATTCAAGTAATGTAGTATTAAATTAAGCGGATTTTTTTCTTTCGATTGATACGACTATCAACTCTATCAATTCAAGCGGGAAGCAGAAATTTGCATATATACTATTTCCCATGCTATTTTCCCTATGTTCGCACCTTAATTGAAACACTCGGTATAATCTGCATGCAAAATGTCGTCTTCCTTCAACAAATAGTTTCGATTATACGCCAACAGGCAAATAGACAGGCAGACAGACAGCAGGCAGGCAGACAAACAGACAGACAGACAGACGGAATTGAGAAAACCTGTTTTTCGTCATCTAGGGACCTTGAAACTTGAAGATGTGAAGAATCTCGGAAAGTGATTTTTTCGCTATTACAATACTTCCTTCGCCTTTTAGACGAGGGAAGTAAAAATGGAAACTGTAGTTTTGAAATTTTGTAAATAGGTACGTCTTTTTTGTGTCATCACTCCCGGTTTTATTGTAATAATTAACTGTCAATGTGACATTTGGTAAGTCAGTATGACACGAAGGACATAATTACAATAGCAAAATCAATAAAAAAACGACCACTAGATTTGCGTTGGTGTTACCATTTTTCCGCAAATTACCTACGTCGACTGTCAGCACGTATCAGTGCTTAAATGAACAGTAAAATACGAAGCAATATGGCCTCTCTTCGGGACGCGAGACATTTTGCTTAAATTCGGGACTGTCCCTTGAAACACGGGGTGAGTGGCAACCCTAGCTGATGCATATATGTAGTTCTAGAATACTGGAATGGAGGCCGCAACATTAAATGGTGTAAAGTATCAAATCTACGATTTTCGGATGATAACCTACTCATGAACTAACATTAAAATCAGAAACTGAGGTTCAAGACCTACAAACAAATTTGGAAGGCACACAAGTCAAAATTACACCAAATAAAAATTATGATGATAGAGCTAACAACAGACTAGAACAACTTATAAGATATGACATCAAAATGTTTATTTGGATTTGGAGACGAATGAGTGTATTGGGCCAAAAGAAGAACCAACGCTTCAGTATTACAAAAAATCTATAACGGTTTTTACTCAGAACTCGTGAGTTGAAGCTTTGACACTAAAAATGTTGAAAAATCAAAGAAAACTAAGGGTGAAAATATCTTAACGTTCTTAATAATACTGAAACAATAAAGGAAACACTTTGTAATGCGAATATATCAATTTGCATATAAATAAACCATTGTAGGCGGTGGTATTCGAACACAGCATGATTTCAGCGCCTGCGAGAGCGATTTCAACCTAGGCAACAGTCCGGGGCGCAACCCGCCTCTTAGTCTTTTTAAGCCGGGAAGGTACACCTCGCATTTGCGCTTATCGTTCTCCAGTTATGTTTCTTTTATAACAGATCGCGGAGGTTGATAGACGCTACGACGCTATGTGGAATACAGATTTAGGGGACCATCAGAACAACAGGAAAAGTGGCGTAATGTGACAAGAAAAGCATCAGCCTCACAATTATAAATCGGAAATGCATCATCACGCAATTGACAAGATGAAATGGACTAAGGAGAAAAGCAACACATTTCAATCATATAAATACCATATGATCGAATACTTTTATCCTCTGGAGGGCTGTGGAATTTTACTACGTTTAATCAGCCGATTCAGTAGAAGCCCCTCCAACAATTGAGCACGACATTTTTAAATTCTTTAGAGTTTCTTAATTTGTAACATGTAAAATAGGTTTCTGCAATCTAGGCCCATCCCAGTACTTTAAATTCTGCATATATTCGTTAAACGAAGTATAGTAATGTCATTTGAACGAATACAAACAATTTAACAGTCATCTAGACTCTAAATCTAAAGAACTAAAGTATTCAGTCATACTGTACATTCTATACAAGTCAGTCACATTTATTTTAGATAGCGGTTCTTCGACATAATTTACTTTGTAATATTAACGTTTGCTTTTTTAAACTATAGAATTATTTGTCTACCAAGTGTGGAAATAAAGATAATTTCAGTACGAGCTCTTCGAGTGCCGGATGAACCGAGTCTCCACACGTGGCAGACAAAATATTTATTCTAAGAGTCAATTTTTTTCTGTTTTGATAAAGTGTGGAAATACATGTCATTTCCTAACTAAATTGATGCAAATTGATTTGAAAAAGTCAAACTTTTCCTAACAAATTAAAAAATAGTTATTTATCGCATTTCATTTGGTAATGTACTACGTTTCTACATTCAAAATCGTTAAGAAATATGGCACTTTTCTCATTAGCAACAATTTTCTGCATAGCAACGGCGATTCGTTTTACGTTTGGCAATACTGAAGTGTATTGTTGGTGACACTGTACGTCTATGTCAAATTCAAGGTTAGCAGGTTAGGTTTTGCGTCAGTTTTGACACAGATTAACGCAAAACCTAACCTGTAACCTCGAATTTGACGTAGACTTACAGTGTCACCACCAACTCTTCAGTACTGCCAAACGCATAACATCAACTGGAGCTGCTTATTGTGATTTAGTACATAGGAACGAGTAATGCTCGGCTTGGTTATGTTTTGACATTTAGTGTCACTTGATGTAAATTGATATGAAAAAGTGGAACTTCTACTAACAAGTTAGAAAAAATGGTTTGTAGCGCTCTTTTAATTTGTTTAAATTGAAATGTCTACCAGTTTTCCTAATTATTAAATCTAGAACTTATTAGAGGTTATGTTATTGAGTTTTGATTCTAGCAACACAAACTTAGCCAAAATTCACAAACTAAAAAAAAACATTAAACGCTATATTCACACAGAAACGGACCCAGTATTTATAGGGTGATTTAAAGAGTGCGGACATATCTTTAGAAGTTGATTAATCCTGCAATTTGGAGTAATATACCCATGTTCGATTCTCAAGGGTTACTCAGATAATGAAAGAAAACTAGTTATTTAGAGTAGTTTTTTTGCAGCCCTAACGATATGTCTTCCAATAGAATAGGCAAAGTTTCTTTAAAAAATTGTAGGAAGTTTTCAACATTAATCCGACTTTGTATAATATAAGCAGTTTCGGTAGAGGTAATGCGCCTTGTTTCCAAAATCTTACTCATCGTAAAGAGAACGTAACCAAGGTGGATCTAAGTTAGTAAATAAGAAAATGTCGATAAAAGTGAACGGGTCTCATCTAAAATAGGAATTCCACATTAAAAATAACAGTTTGGGGTCTGTCTGTATGAGCGTTTCTATAATAATAATTTATAGTATCACCAATACTAATTTTTGTATAAAATAATGAAAAAAAATTATCATCTTAATTTAGATAAATAACAAAATAGATGAAAATCGATGTTGCTTGCAATCTTATGAAGAGTAAGTAGTTTTTTGTCAAAGAGCAATGAAACTGTATATATATATTTTCAAGAAAACCAGTTTGCTCTTTACTGATATTTAACAGATTTCTTGTACTTGTAGTGTTATCGCAAAGAGGAGTATGATGCCTAATCACTCTATCTCTGGCAGTTAACAACTTTTTGAAAATACTTTATATGTATTTTATCTCAATTTTGATGACGTATTTGGTAAAATAAGTTGATCAAAAACCAGCTTATTTGTGCGAATGCTGTTAGCATTGACAAATATATATTTTCAACACCATATAACAGGCAGGAAGAAAGGAGAGCCAAGGAACCACAGAGAGGTGCAAAAAGAAAGAAGAAATCGAGTGCAATTCTATATTTTTATATACAACTATACATATCTCGTATAAGAAACATAGTATTTTGTGGAAGTATAATGTATATACAGAAGAGCCGACCATAACCGGAATCTCAAACTTACCATCGACTTTATCACGATTACCACTTCTAGGTTCATCTAATTCTATCCCCGGTGCAATAACTTCCACGCTATTAAATACTTCAAACCGATCCAGCACCTCCCCTTGCTGACCTTTTGACAAAGTTCTACCTAATCTGTTGTCGTTCCAATCTATGCTACTCGAGTTCGAATTTGCACAGACGACCTGTAAATAGTTCCATTTAAATACAACTCTCGACGCTACTAAAGGCAACCAGATACTTACCTTTTGGCAAACTCCTCTGCAAAGCTGCAGACCGCAGGATAAGTGTAAACGGTCACGGTCTGGAAATTTAAATGCGGCAAAACGGGAAACAGCTTCTTGGTGCCTCATCAGCGCTATGGGACGTGGAGGGCCGACCAACGGCGCTGGTAAAAGCAGTTCATCAATGGGGCACCCATGCTCATCCAGGAGTTTTTGAGAAGAGTCCCCCAAACCATCGTGAGCTGTACAATCTACTACCTTCCAACCTATTCCGGCTGAAACAGAATTACAGTTAATAAAACCTCTGTAGTAGCAATTAGTTAAAGACAGAAATTGGTTATGCGAATTCGTATCTTGTAACTAGAAAGCAATTCTAAAGGGTGTTTCAAGACCGCAAGTTTTTTTAATTATGGAATACAATATCCTTCAAATGGTCCTCGCGACTTTGGAGACAGATCCTTGTTCTTTTGATAAAATTTATATGACGTTTTCTAGAGTTGCGGCTCTATCTCAGTAATTACGCGTTAGATATTGGCATTGAGCTAAGGAGTTGTTCGAGAGTTATTCGCATACACCTCAAATTTCAAAAAACTCCAAAAAAAGAAGTCGCACGGCGTCAAATCGAGCGATCTCGGTGGCCCTTGGCGTTTCAGGAGACAATGCGGTCAAAAAGTCGGTTTCCCAATAAATCAATTATATCACGGGCAGTGTGGCAGGTTGCGCCGTCCTGCTGAAACTACATGTCTTCCAGGTCCATAACTTCCACTTGCAGCCACGAGAACTCCGTTATCACGTATAGTGACGTTCGCAGTTTCAGCGACACTCACAGTCACAGTTGCAGTGTTTTCAACAGACCGACCGGAACGACAACGCACAGGAGATTTACTGTCCATAATTGATCCAATTTTCTCCAATTCCTTAATCAACCTTTATTAAACAGCACTTTCACGACTGAAACTTCCACGAACTTTGCGAACGGTTTCAGCGTAACTTTCCCCATTTTTGTGATCGGTTTTCACAATGATAAGGCGTTGTTCTTTCGTGTAGCGCTCCATTAACTACAAATCGGAACAATCATAGATGACATATGTCAAATTTTTAGGGTTACAACTTTTACAGAAAAAAATGGTGCGAAGTTTAAAAATTGCGTTCTTATTGAAACACCCGTTACATTTTATATTTATAATAATAATTCTTGTAACCCAATGATATGTATTTATCTAGGTTACGTATATATGCAGATCACTACTGCACTAACCAGGCAAAGTAGATTTAACCATGAGTAGTGTAGGTTCCCCGACTTGTAAGGTTCCAGGATGTCCGTTGTTCTGCTCTGGTATGATTTCCATCCAAGCTCTTGCTGCTGATAAAGCATCTGATAGTTCACGGCCGATATCTGCTTCCGATCCATCGTCTGGTTCTTTGGACCAGCCTTCTTCTTTCATTCTTGCGGTTCTGTAATAGTTTCATAGTAAATTATAGTTTTATCATATATATCTTTTTCTTGATATATTTTATAGGTTTCAATATCTACCAAAACTTTTCATGAATTCAGGGAAAATAAAAAAGTGTCGTCTTTTTCTCAAAGATCGCAAATTAACAGTTCAAAACCAATTACATATTCTCAATAGTAGCAATGGAATGAGATTTAGGAAAAATAAAGATACTGTTAAGGTCAATTTGTCAAGCAAGATAATTAGAGCAAATAAATAAAATTCAAACCTTACTGCGCGATGTGTTGATTTATTCAGCGTTTCGAAATTTTACATTCCAATAATCACTTATAATATTCGAGGGACTATTTAATGAACCAAACTACTTTTTCAAATTAGTTTTCAGTAAATCTAGCAACAAACTACGCAATTTCTATAGTAACAGAACACTAATATTGACTTTTTCTAATAAAAATCGCATTTGTTAAAAATAGTCACTTGAATACCTTCTAGGAAGATATATCCACTGATATTTTTTTGATTAGTCAAGAAACGTCAGAATTCTGGATTTTCATTGGTTACTTTTCGACAGATGACAGGTGAATTGAATAGTCACGAAAATACATAAATATATGGACTTAAAACGTATACAATAATAATTATAATGCCAAGTGAGCTGCAAAAAGGTAAAAACTGTCTAACATTTTTTTATTTGTTTCTAACAAAACTTGAATTTATTGTTATATATAACTTTATATTCCAAGGGACAGCGAAAATTTCTCTAAAAAACAAGTAATTGCTTTTTTCAATCAATAAGGTATTCAACGATACGTTTTACATTTAATCTTGTGATAAATGACGATGATACAGAAACAGCAATACACATCAATTGTAAATGCATCAATCCTCCTATAAACTAATCTTTATAAAATGTAATACTGTGAAACAAAAAGAGTTGTCATTCCAAAGACGTTGAATAACTACATTACAGTAGGGTTGTGAATCAAGTACACTTCTGAAAATAGAAAATATAACTTAAATCTAAATGCACCCGATATTTTCGTGGATAATTAAGTGCATGTATGTACTACCAATAACATCTTAAAAAGCATGTACAATAAATAGATCGGGTTATCATTAAGGATTTGATATCATTTAATAATCATTAATAACAAGCACTACGAAATAAGATCATTTTCAATGCAACTGAATATTTTACAAGACATTTGTGCAAACATGTTTTGAAAGTTTATTTTCAGAAGTAATACTATAAGTACTTCGATATTATCGGGTTATATGTCGATAACTTGTTGCACAATAATAAAAGAGTGTCACTTTGACAGGTTAAATAATCCGACCGCGTCAGCGGGAGGATTATTCTGTCAAACTGACACGATTTGTTATTGTGCAGGAAGTCGATATTCTTAATCAGGAATATTTTTATTGATAACAACGGGATAATCAAAGCAAAAAGATGAAAACTTATGGTTCAGCTACAGAAAAATAGCGTAGCTAAATATATATTTTGATAATTTGCTGTAATTACAACGTCCATAAAAATTAACATAAAGTAACAATTCGCTCTCACAAGAAACGTAAAGTGGCATGCACTATTACAATTACAAATTAATGAAAGCCTTCTCAATTACTTGGTGATTATTAAAATAACGATATAATACTATAACCAATTATCCACACTATTTTTATAGCGTAAAACAGTAATGACTTAAAAACTGCACTAAAAGGCTTTATTGTTTTTAACTAAATAAAAGTGTTCTCATAAAAAAACCTTAAATTCAACAGTATCAGTTATATAACTTTAACTTTTAAACATTAGCCCGTTCTAATTTTAATGGATCACAGTTGGGGAAACCTAATAGATTGTCATTTAAATATTTTATAATATACGGCAGCCGTATAAGCAATATAACAGCAAAGTTTAACGCAATATTTTACAACAGCATTGAACTGTTTTGGTAAGTATTCGTCAATATTTAAAGAAATATATGTCTATAATGTAATATGTTTAACGTGTATATTCTCAATCTCGACAAAATATACCTTGAATTAATTCTTTAATGTGCATTTTAAATTCCTAATATTCTTCTTGATATTTAATAATTACTACATATTTTCTAAACGCATAATAGATACTTATCTTCATCGGTGTTGTTTAGGCTCTTAACCAAATTAATTTTAGTATCGTTAAGAGCTTTACCACACTCTTTTTACTTCCTTTTACAATAAAGGAAGTATTGGATTCACCCCAAAAATTCGAAATTGAGTTTTCAACAGATCTTCACGTTTTAGAGTCCCCTGATCCCAAAAAACATATTTTTTTTCATTGATCTGTCTATGTGTCTGTCTGTCTGTCTGTGTGTCTGTCTGTGAACAGAATATCTCAAAAACGGAAAGAGGCATGGCGTTGAAACTTCATATATAAGTTTTGTGTACTATGTAGATCCGACAGCAAGCTTTTGAAGAAAATCGCATAACCGGAAGTAGGTGTTTACTCTTGCGATTTTTCAGTTTTTTTTTTCGATTTTTTCAAAAAAGGCTCTAATGATTTTTTTTAAACTTTACATTTTTATTACATTTTTAATGTGTATTGATGTGAGATAGGTGATTTTCCAGTTGAATACTTCTAAAATGGGTTTCTTTTGTTTTTAAAAATTTTTTTTTATTAACTCCTATTTTAAATAGAACATCCGGTATATTATTACATTTTTGAATTCAGCTTAAAATTCTAGAGAAAATTTGTTTCTTGAACTAACAATCTATTTTGTACCGTTTTTGAAAAATTTGTAATTTTTGAAACTTTTTGACAAATGCTTAAATATTTAAAATCAAAATTTTGGCTAATTATAAGATCACTGTTGTGCGTGTATCACACCAGATTTTTATATAGAAAATACATCGAACCAGAGTTTATTGATGAAGATAACATATTGAACAATACACGTTTGCTTATGGCACATAACGAAACTCGTATGATTGCCGCAAAACTCGGCTCAACGTCTCGTTTTGGCAATCACACTCATTTGGTTAAGATGCTCATAATCAAACTTGTATCGTTAATATCTATAACGATACAAGTTTGATTATGAGCATCTTAACGATACGAGTCTGATTGCCAAAACGAGGCGGTGAGTGTGTATTGTTCAATATTTTATTTTCATCAATAAATTCTGGTAAAATAAAAAGAGTGTGGTAATATTCATTACCGCACTGAGTGCGATAATATATGAAGCTCTTAACGAAACTAAAATTAATTTGGTTGATAGTCTATAACAACACAGATGAAGATAAAATAACTTAAACAGCGTCATTCAGTAATCAAATAAATTGAAGGAAAGCCTACTTTTAAATGAATTTATTGCAGATTTGTTGCGGTTGTGACTGTTGTATAATTTTTAGTTGTAAGACACTGAAATTGCGTAAATATGACTTTTACGCAAAATTTATCTGTTATTTATTTGTAGAAATATCAAGAAGAATTTGTTGTCATGCGGATTATTTTAGATTGTCCTGCTTGTAATATTATGTACTTCATGGTTTACTACATCCCCATAACTTTACCGCGTATGTCCATACTGGTTATAGTGTAATTTTCTAATTATATGATCACTTTATCTTCTAGTAACAGCTGCTATGTTTTTCCTAATGAGTACATCATTTGTTTCATAACGACCTGAAGATACCATTTGTAACTGATTTAAAAACGCATGACATCAAGTATATAGAACGCAATAGAGAACACAGCAACCAACTAATAGAGGGGCTATCAAACCAAATTACAATACAAAGAAGGCTAAAGGGAAAATGTTTATAAAACCGGATCAGATAAATTCCGCGGAACCATCAATAGATGGTTCCCTACATTAAGCTTAATTTACTTAATACTCTGTATTTCAGTTTTGAGTAGATGGTACATAAGCAATTTCATAAAAAAAAATCTATTTGTAAAATCTAAGATATTCTTGTATTTTTAGTAAAGAAAACGCCAAATTTGTTTTTCTATATAGGTCATCGATAAACTGATTAGACAGATATCTATGCCTAAAAGTTTAAGAAATTCCAGTTAAGGACCTGAACGTTTGAATGACAAACAGGCTGTTTTAATAGTGTTACTTTGTTTGAAAATTTACACAATCATGATAATGATTATTAATCTTTAGGTTTAAGTTTATATATTTCTTTGGTTCAGCTCACGTTTTATAGTATATGCGGCTCGAAGAATTCGAAGAATTCTACGAACACCTACTAGAAACCCTACTTGAAAACCCTTTCAGCTACACAATGATAATAGGTGACTTCAACGCCAAAGTAGGTAGGCGCAAAGATTTGGAGAAAGGAACCAAACAGGAGATATACTAGTAAACTTGCTAGAAATGAATAAGATCTATGCAATAAATACTTTCGTCAAAAAACAATCAAGCCAAAAACGGACGTGGAGAAGCCCTGATTTCAGATCGAAAAATTAGATTGACTATTCAATTCACCTGTCATCTGTCAAAAAGCGACCAATGAAAATCCAGAATTCTGACGTTTCTTGACCAATCAAAAAAATATCAGTGGATATATCTTCCTAGAAGGTATTCAAGTGACTATTTTTAACAAATGCGATTTTTATTAGGAAAAGTCAATATTAGTGTTCTGTTACTATAGAAATTGCGTAGTTTGTTGCTAGATTTATTGAAAACTAACTTGAAAAGGTAGTTTGGTTCATTAAATAGTCACTTATAATACCATGAGTAGTCAAAGTTATGTCGACTATTTTTGTGGTGGTGTCACGAATGTCCATTGCGCTTTGGTACGATTAGGACGAGTGCGCTAGCACGAGTCCTAATCCAAAGCGCAATGGACATGAGTAGTGATACCACCGCAAAAATAATCTACTTAACTTTGACTAAGAATGGTATTCGAGGGACTATTTAATGAACCAAACTACTTTTTCAAATTAGTTTTCAGTAAATCTAGCAACAAACTACGCAATTTCTATAGTAACAGAACACTAATATTGACTTTTTCTAATAAAAATAGCATTTGTTAAAAATAGTCACTTGAATACCTTCTAGGAAGATATATCCACTGATATTTTTTTGATTGGTCAAGAAACGTCAGAATTCTAGATTTTCATCGGTCACTTTTTGACAGATGACAGGTGAATTGAATAGTCCCTCGAATACCATTCTTAGTCAAAGTTAAGTAGATTATTTTTGCGGTGGTATCACTACTCATGTCCATTGCGCTTGGGATTAGGACTCGTGCTAGCGCACTCGTCCTAATCGTACCAAAGCGCAATGGACATTCGTGACACCACCGCAAAAATAGTCGACATAACTTTGACTACTCATGGTATTATAAGTGATTATATACTTTCAGATCGCTCTCAGGTAGAGCAAGATGTATCAGTAATTAATAGAATTAATACTGGAAGTGATCACAGGATGATAAGAAGCAAAATACTAATAAACATAAACAACAAGAACCAAGAACAAGAACCCATAAGAAAATTGAAGCAATCAAAATCATTCAAAACAAAGAAAAATATGAAAAAACTAAATAAAAAAACTAGACGAGAAACACACCAAAAATACAATTTCTTGTAAAGTAAACGAACTAACGAGGATTCTTAAAGAAACCACCAACGAAATACCTGAAATTATAACAAAGAATATCAATGACAATACTAAATTGTTGTTTGGAAAAAGAAGAAAGCTAAAAGTAGACAAGGGCAACAATCTTCTAGAATGGTAGAAACTTAATAAATTGATAAGAAAGGAATTACGCAAAGACATGAGACAGTAAAACACTAAAGCTATCACGGAAACAATTGAAAGGAACAAGGGGCAAAAGATATTTAAAAAACACCTAAGTTTGGGAAAGAAAGAAATTATCTCACTTAAAGATAAAAACAGCAAAGAACTAACACACAGAACAGAGATAGTGGCAGAAGTAGAAAATACTAACGAACCTCTATGCAAACAAAGTACATTCAAACGTACATCAAAGTCAAGAACGAAAGAAGAAAATACAGAATGTGGGCTCCGAGGACATCCCCGAGATAACCAGTGATGAAATTTATCATGCGCTCAGGAAGGTTAAAAATAATAAAGCTGCCGGGTCAGATGGTATAATCCCCGAAATGTTAAAACAAGTTAATTGAAGAACTAAAACAAGTCGAATCCTATATATACTTAGGGCAGAAAATCGCCACGGAAAAGAGAACATGAGTGAAGAAATTTCTCAGCGAATTAAATTATCTTGGGCAGCATTTGGCAAGTTAAACAAACAACACCTTTACATCAGGAATACCTAATACTCTAAAAAGAAAACTGTATGACCAATGTATTCGACCTGTGTTCACCTATGGAGCTGAGCCGTGGAGTTTTACGTAAAAACACGCTCAAAAATTAGCCGGAGTACAACGAGCTCGCGAACGAAAGATACTTGGGGTCATATTAACTGCTCGTAAACGTAACCAATGGATCCGAGAACAAGCCAAAGTTACGGATGTAATGGAAAGGTGGGCGAATTGAAGTGGAAGTGGGCCGGTTATGTGGCCCGAAGAATTGACAATAAGTGAACTAAAATACTTTTAGAGTGGAGGCCTAGACCTGCATGCAAGAATACAGGTAGACCAACAACGAGATGGAGAGACAACATAAGGAAAATGGCAGGAACCCAGTGGATGAGAAAAGCTCACAATAGATAGAAATGGCATGAAATGGGAAAAGCCTACATCCAGCAGTGGATCGAAATGGGCAGATCGTGATTTTTTCTTCAAACGTTGATAACAAATTATTTAAGAAATGTTAAGAAATCAAGAATTATTTTAAGGTAGACTAATAACACTGAAAAATTAACAGGAAACACTTGGTAATGCGAATTACATATATTTTCACATATAATCTCATAAGAGCACTAATTCTTTCCAGAAATTGTTTTGAGCGCGTTCTAACGACGTCGTATTAATTTGCCCAAGCGGGACGCGAGGGCAAATTAGGACGTTGTTGGAATGCACGAAAAATAATTTTCGAATATGAATTAATGCTCGAATGCAGATTCGGTAAGAAAATCGTAACGACACAAACCCTAAAAAGAAGTAATCCATACCTACAAAAAATTTCCAAGAAATTTTGTTGTTGTCTTGGTTACTGCTCGTGAACTAATTTTTCTATTGATCATTAATGAGTGTTGTTCGATTTTCAAATAAAAAAACCATTGCTGGTAGTGGGATTCGAATTTCAGCGTCTGTGAATGCGATTTCAACACTCGACCATTTGTCGCACTCTGCGTCGAGGAACCGTTTGGATCTCTGCGATGTAGTTACATTAAACACAACACATTAGTGGTCCTTTTTTGTCTCTTACAACATTTATCCTGTGTCTGTTGGGTAACATTTTCGTCAAGGATAAAACCTGAACTATGTGCAAAATATTACTTTCATTTAAGTAATAGCTCTTGAATTAAAGCTCGCCCGGTATATATTATATTTAATATCAGATACATAAACTGACCAGTGTGCCCTGCTTGAAGTAGGAAAATCCGCCAAGTTATGAATTTCATATAGTTTAGCTAATTTACTCGTCAGCGGAGATAATAACTATCCAATACTCAATAGTAATATGGTGTTTTACTAGTTTGTTTTAAACAAGTAAACTGGGCTATTACTAGCTTGTTTACATCATAACGCACATTGCCCTTGCGACCGTGGGTTATTTAGCTTGTTTAACCTAGGTTACCCTTGACACCGTGGGTTATAATAAATAACCTACACGTGACTTCTATGCAACTCACTCCCGTGGCTTATAAATACTTTAGGTCACTCTCAATTAATTTGTCACTTTCACTTTTCACAACTCTCAATACAGAATGTATGCTTTTTTGGATTTTATTGAGTTGTTGAATAAAATTGTGTATGACATGCTTGTGTTATTACAAATAATGCACTCCAGAAAAGAGCCTGGCGGTCTCGATGGCTCAACTTTTCTATCGTGGATTATTTGTAATATAACACACTTGTACCATAAATAACTATTATTTGCCGCTGACGAGGGGAGATAAAGTGTTTAGATGCCATAGCAATGGAGTGACACTTTAGCATTATCAATCCAGTAGTATAATGTCACACTTCACAAACGTGTCAAAATATAAATTCACATAGAATGCATTCACGGTGTTTTTAGACCAGAGCAGGCTTTTTAGTTAAGGCGAAATTGTTATTTTGAGCTTGATTAAACAGGAATTTTAAAATGTCAGAAAAATGTAATAGTTAATTTTTTGTAACGTAGGTATCCAAGAAATGTAAAAAATTTAAACTTCAAAATGCACGAAAAGTTTCAAATTTCTATCGAAGTAAAACTTTTTTTTTTCTTCAAAAATTTCCAAACTATTATAGAATTAATTTATATATTTTATTATGTTTTTCGTTTAACCAACCACTACAACTTATTAAAATTTAACGGAAAGTTGTTTTCTTTTATATGTCTGATGCGATACCTACGCTTTTATACAAAGGAACATCAATGTGAAACATGTACAGGAGAGAAGAATCTCAAATATGTTAGTCAGTCAAACAATTATTGCTTGACACTGACAATTTATTGAAGGTTGGTCGCTTTTCAGCACCAGTAAAAATCTAGGTTTCCTTGTTCATTTTTATTTTAATTGTAAATTCGTTGATAACGAGGACAGCTTGTTCCTAGAAACGTTCGATTTTTAATTATTTTATCTTCATCAGTGTTGTTATAGACTCTTAACCAAATTAATTTTAGTATCGTTAAGAGCTTCATTACCGCACTCAGTGCGGTAATGTATATTACCGCACTCAGTGCGGTAATGGATAGATATTACAGCACTCAGTGCGGTAATGAATATTACCGCACTCTTTTTATATAAAGAAATACGTTGAACCCAGAATTTCTTGATGAAGATAAAAATATTGAACAATACACGTTTTGCTTATGGCAGTTAACGAGACTCGGTTGATTGCCGCAAAACTCGGCTCACCGCCTCGTTTTTGGCAATCAAACTCGTGTCGTTAAGATGCTCATAATCAAACTTGTATCGTTAATATCTATTAATTTTGCAGGGTGGCGAAATACTCAATAAACAGCATAATTTTTCCGGAAATGTGCCGATTTGGCTCAAAAGCGCTTTTAAATCATAGATTTGATGTTGACGGAAATGATGTAGTTTTCAAATCTTGCAATAATAATTTAATAAAAATAAAATGCAGCCTCTAGTTTATATGCCATTTTGGCTCCAAAGCGATTTAATTCAAATAATCTAACTTTGGATAACGCCCGTTAAATGACAAACTAATTTTAAATCAGTACATCAATAATTACATCATTCGTTATTCACCGGATCAGTTACAACAATTGCTCAAAATTACAATCCTGGACGTCCATACATAGATTTGCACGACGTACCATGGAGTTGCACACCCTATGGAATATGTGCAGATATTGCACTCTGTCTAGCCTCAGTAGAGCCTCATATAGTGAGTTTCATAAACTAAAGCCTTTACATAAACCCAGAGAAAAAATCGAGAGGGATTAAGTCTGGACTTCGTGCTAGCCATCCTACGGAACCTCTTCTTCCAATCCATTGACGGTCAAAAGGTTAAGATACCGGCATACACCCACAGAAAAATGTGCAGGCGCTCCATCGTGTTGAAACCACATTCTACGACTTACTGCTAAGGAATCATTCAAAGTTCAGAAAGACCGTGTTGCAAATATGTTCCATTTAAGCGAGGAGGATGCAAATACGGTCCAATTAAGCAGTCTCTCACAATACTAGTCCAGATAAATTGATGTTGCTTTGACCTAATACTTTGACTAATATTGAAGATACCTTTTCACGTCAAACATCCTTCATCGGTAAAGACGATGGAACGGTTGTATTGCAAGATTACGTACACTCCATTGGCAGAGGTTTACTGTAGGTTCATAGTACGGTGTTCCCCACGCCTGTACTTTTTGGAGACGAAAGGGTGCAATAGGTGTTTATGCAATTCCATATTGTTGCATAGGAGGTATCCATTCGATGCGCTATTACTCTACTACCGCTATGAGGTTCTTCCTCTACTGTCTACTCGATATTGAACTTCTTCTTCAAATTCAACAGAGCGTGCAGTTCTCGGGCTACC
Organism: Agriotes lineatus; assembly: GCA_940337035.1. Classification (NCBI taxonomy): domain Eukaryota; kingdom Metazoa; phylum Arthropoda; class Insecta; order Coleoptera; family Elateridae; genus Agriotes; species Agriotes lineatus. The sequence goes on from CALNHX010008583.1 coordinate 18,302, forward strand.
TGGGCCTCCTCCTTGCTTGAAGTTTCAATTTTTTCCTGGCCGACAATAGATTGAAGAAAATATTTTATGGCAAGGATGCCGACCATTGAGAAATATCTCAAAAAAGCTTCTCTGCTATTGAATCTAGCTTATCCATATATAAGATGAATGCTTGCTAGTTCCTCAAAAATGTAGATCTCCATGTTGTAATACGGCACAAATCTTTCTACTCAATGCCCACCAAATAAACTGAAAAAAATGTTATTGCATTGATATCGTGCCTCGCCATTACAGTTAGTTCTGATAGAGTTTTTACATCAACCTATGATGAGAGGTAACGCGTAAACCTCAGAATTTATGCGAAATACCTATTTCGGTTAAACCTAAACCGTTAAACTATAGACTGAGTTTTTATTTGTACTTTTATTTTTATTAAATATTACTGCAAGATTTAAAAAACAATAAAAGAATTGGAAGAGGAGGTACCGTCGGATGATCTGGGGTTTCACTTGTTAATATAATATTTTAAAAAGAAGGATCTCAACCCGGCTACATTAAATCTACGACTCAAAAGCTCTTGAGCCAAATCAGCACATTTCTGGACATGGCAAAATTGTTACGTTTCAAGGATAACCTCCTCAATTTTGGCACCATGTTTTTGGAAACTTATTATCGAACATGTTTTTCACTTGATTTAAAATTAATTTTATTTTATATTTATATTAAGTACAATAGCTCTACCTGAAAGTGAAAAGAAAACAAACCAGTATTTATTTTGTTGTAGCTTATTTAGTGCAAGTCTCCTATATTCGAAAATCGTGTTTACAAAAGCTCATCATCTAATCTTTACCATTTTAGTTATAATGATCACAAGTTAATCATGTTTACATAATAAAAGTATATATATTTTTACATATATATATTTGTGTACTATAGCAGTAACTAGATAACCTCACAATTTTCACACAATTTAGATGAAGAATATGAAAAAGTGAAAGCAGTTAGTACAATGCAAGAAAGGACAGAAACAAATTACCAAGCGCAATTACACTTAAGTTCACAGAAGTACTTGTTTACGAAAGTACTCTCTGTTTAATGATTTTCTCATGGGCTTAAAGTTAAAAGTTCAGTGGTGCGAATCTTTACCTTTCTTTATAATTTATGACAATATCAATGAATGACTTCAAATTTCTTGGTTCCCATATATGAATCACACAAATTAGTGTGGATGTTTTTTAGTAAGTATATTATAAATCCTAATCTAAGATAATACCTAGAATCCCCCTTTTTCCGACTCAGAATTGTTTTAAATGCGTCCATCATCGGCCGACTCTTCACTGCCCATGCATCATTCCGAAGCTGGCATTTTATGGTGTACTCTTGATCAGTTGCTTGCCTCAAGTGTCGATCTTGCTGAACGACCAAGGTGACTAAGTAGAAAATGTCTTCGGACTCTGAATTGGCTTCAGAACTCAAACGGACGCCACACCCAGACGTAGGCAGATGCAATGTTAGCGAATTTGTCAGCGTACCTGTAATTACAAAATTATTCCCACCGTAATAAACACTCAAATTTAATCAAACAACATGCGATTGTGAAATTAAGAATGGCAGCCTCAAAATTATTACAATAGCGACGAATAACCTTTGTTTTTCTTGGGAAAAGCGTATACAGACTTACAGACTAGCGATTCTTGAAGTCTCTTACTTTGAATGGAATTGCTGAAGGTCCATACGACATGTCTTAAAGTAGTAATTTAACGACCTTAGAGCTTAAAGAAAATAATTTTTCCTCTACACATTAAGACAAAGTAGTAATAAATTAAGTAGGGGAATTGTATGTGACAATATACATCACACAAATAAAATTTAAATAATGCAGTATGGAAAAAAATGGAATACCGTTTAGGATTCTCATCAAATAGACTGATAGAACCAAATATTCCTTAGCTTACTTACCATATTTTAATAGATATTTTATTTCACATAAAAAAGCGTACTTGATTTGTACGAAAGAATTTAATGCTTTTCGAAATAAATATATTTGGCTCTGCCTATCTATTTTGATGAGAAATATCCTTCTACAAGGTGTGTCATTCCTTTCAAAAAAACCCAGTATAGGTACTACTTAAGAATAGAATTACTTAAATTAATACTTATGATGTTCCTTTTTCGGAAGCCCGAACACCACTACGAAGAAATAATATAGTATTCCACTCAATTCTATTGGTATCAAAGACATAGTATTATCAAGGCGTTCTATGTTGCAATATAGATATTACACATAAAATATTTAATTATTACTTAACCCTTATTAATATCAAGCCTTGTTATTGCCTTTTCTGCCAAGCGGGATACCTTAATATTCGTTTTTGGAATGCTTCCCATACATTTCTATTCTTACTTTCCTTCCTGAAAATGCAATAAACATATCAAAATCCATTTTTGCTACGTAAAAGCGTAAATATCTAAATAACAATAATTAAACGAGTCGCAAAAAGACGAGATTTTGAACAAAAACTGTATTCAGATGTCCTTACTATATTTCCATTCTCCCTTCTTCTTTTGTGCCTACTTTTTATCCAGATTTTTCCATATTTTTGTATCTGTTACTCTTTGTCTCCATGCCAAACTTGCGTGTCTTCTCAGATCATCCACCCATCTCATCTGGGGTCTTCCTCTATTTCGTCTTCCATCATCCAGCCCATTTCCATTTTAATTTTGCTACTTGTTTTACCACATCGGTGGTTTTTGTCGTTTTTCTTATCCAGGTGTTTGTCTTGCGATCTTTCAGTGTCACCCCTATCATTTTCCGTTCCATGCTTCGTTGCGTATTCGTTAGTTTATCTAGATTTGCTTTTGTAACATTTCTAGATTTGTGCTGCATATGTTAGGATGGAGAGCACATAACTATTGAATATTTTAATTTTGAATTTCATAGGAATCTTCTTGTTTTTAAGCGCATACGATAGTTTGCCGAACGCCATCCATGCCATACGAATTCTTCTATTTATCTCAGTTATTTGGTTTTCTTTAACGGGCTTGATGGATTGGCCGTCTGCGAATCTCAAATGGTTTAGTTTTTATCCATTGATGTTTGCACCCATATCTTCCAATGCTGCCTTGAAAAGTTTTGGTGATATCGTGTCACCTTGTCTTACTTCTCTAGACTCTTTGATAGGATTTGCAGTTAAAAACGCATCCCACTGTATCGTTATCGTTGCTTTCTTATACAGTATTTTTTTAATTTCAGTTTGTACTCATCCAACAGCCGTTAGACCAATTATAGGCGTCGCTGTACATTTTTATGGGGACCAACCCCACTAACGACTGTCATGATGTTATTATGACATCCGGGACCAACTATTTCCTTGGCAGCCGTACCACGAGGCGCCGAGAGAAGCAGCCGTGAAACTCCCATCCAATTTCTGACCAGCAAGAGCGTTGCTTAACTCTACTGATCGTACGTGGACGCTTGTTCAAGCTACACCACCCGGGACCCAGGTGGGGTGCGATGGACTAAAAATTTTTGAATTTTATTTAAGATTGTGGAATTAATCGCTGCTTGGTTTGAAGAGAATTTTAAGAATATATTCAGTTTTTGGCCTTGACACTGAAGCTAAAACTATTTTCTTTTCCGGTGAACTACCATTTTTGTTCATTATGCGGCAACATTTTGTCAAGAAAAGTTATTCAGAATGAGAAATTATGGCCCTATACAAAATTTCAGGAAGATCTACCTACTCAGATTAAACCGTAAATAGGTGTATCTTCCTAAAATGTTGTATAGGGCCATAATTTCTCATTATGAATAACTTTTTTTGGTAAGACGTTGCTGTATCATGAACAAAAAGGGTAGTTTACCTGAAAAGAAAATAGTTTTCGGTTCACTGTCAAGGCCGACTTGATTTTCAAAAACTGAAAATATTCTTAAAATTATCGTCAACCAAGCATGGCTTAATCCCACAATCTTAAAATAAAATTCAAAGATTTTTAGTCCATCACACCTCTTGTAACATCAATCCTGAGACAAACTGTATATATTTTGTAGTAAGATTCTGTATCTATGGTTAATGCGAGAATTAATTAGTCCTTCTTCCACTACCTACCACTCGATGCTGTCGAAGGCCTTTTCGTAGTCAATAAATGCGAGGTAAAGTGAAAGTTGTATTCGTTGGCTTTTTCAATTAAAATTTTTATCGTGAGAAGATGGTCTGCCGTACTAAAGCGCTTTCTGAACCAGCCTGTTCGACGGACTGGTAGTCGTCTCATTTCCTTGTTAGCTTATTCGTTATTATTTTAGTCAGTAATTTATAGTTGGGATCCGAGTGATATTGGACTGTAGTTTCCGAGATTATATGAGCCTCATTTCTTATGTATTAAGATGGTCATTCCATCCCTCTGGTATACTAGCTTCCGACAGGCATTTCTTAGAGAAAATTGTAAGGCACTTAGTTCTCCTCCTCCTTCCTTTATGTGTACGGGTATTATGTTGTCTTGCCCGGACTTTATTTTTTATTTCTTTTTATGTCCCTAACTGCTTTTACAATTTCATCTTCAGTTATGTCAGGTATATGCTCTGAATTGACGTTCATGATCTTCTTCAGATTATGTTTCGACGCTTCAGATGGCGGGGTCTTGCTCTCATAGAGGTTTTTATAGTAGTTTTCAATAGTTTCGATCATTTTCTTTGTGCTCCGTAGCACCATTCCCTCTTCACTTCTTAGTTCTGTAATCTTCTTTTTATCTTTTTCTGGTCTCATACGTTTCAAGTTTTTGTTTTCTTCGACCATTTTTTCAATTTGTTCTTGTTGTGTTCTTAATTCTTCCTTTATTTGCTTTCTAATGATTTTATTAGTTTAGAATACTCTATGATATGTCTTTTATTTTGATTTAGTAGCATTTCTAGAGATTTATCGCTTAGTTTGTCCTTCTTCCTTTTTCCATTTTAGCCACCTTCCGCCCAGCTTCCAAAATTGTAATTGTCAGCAACTTATTCATGTAATTTATTGTCGGATTTTCTAACTTTTTCGAGTTGTAAGTTTCTTTTGAAGATGTACTGATATTCTTCTTTGTTTTCTGTTAGTTTGTGGATATCAATTTTTGTTTAACTTTGATTTCGTTTTATTCTTAGATAGCGCTCCATTTTCAGGTTAATTGCACTTTCGTCCGGACCAGTCTATTGTCGCTGCCTGTACTGAAGCTATTCAGTACTGTGACGTCTTTGACAATTCTTTGGTTTTACTGAGGACGTAGTCTATTTCATTTTTCATCCTTCTATTGGTGCCATCCATGTCCACTTTCGTTGAGGTTTTTTCTGGAAAAAGGAGTTCATCGCATACAGATTTTGCTCTTCTAGGTACGCCATTAATAGTTCTCCTCGGTTATTTCTGTTTCCATAGCCGTTTCGCATCTTGTTTCCCGTCTTTTCTTGTCTGCAACCCAATTTTGCATTAAAGTCCCCCATTACTATAGTGTAGTTACTCTGATAGTTTGTTATGGCATCAGTTATTTGCTCAAACATTTCCTCTACTTTCTGGTCTTCGTATGTTGAGGTGGGTCCATACACTTGAATAATTTGTAGGGAGATCTTTGATATGATCATTAGGACAACAGATATTACGCGTTCAGAAATTGCATGGCATGTGTTGATGTTTTCGGCCATCCTTTTGTGTATTAGGAATTCGACTCGGTCAAGAGTCTCGTCATATTTACTAGAAGATATGTCCTGACGGTAATACCTAATATCTTCACTTCTCCGCTTGACTTCAGATAGTCCCAATATATCCTATTTTATTTTCGATAATTTCTCTTCCAGTTCATAGAGTTTTCCTCTTGTCCTCAGTAGTTTGATGTTGTAAGTTTCGTGTTTGTTTTTGCTCGACTTCTTGCTCCTCCCATATTCCTCGGAACAAACTGACAATCTGTTATAGAGGTATAAGGAATATGGACTAAGGTGTATGTGAAAATTAGAGGTTAGAACATGATCTCCCCCGGTTTTTGGAGGTGGAAGAGAGACATGTTCTCTCATCTTCAGATATTTCAACCCATAGCAATTCAACTATTTTAATAATGATGTATTACCATCCCATTTGAAACCGTCCCAAACAAACGTTTCATCCACCAGTTGTTTTTTTACCCTTTCTACATATGCGGTTCTTCCAATATTTTCCACATTTATGCTCCAAAATACCGCTTTGCTTGTTTTTTAATCTTATGTTTAACATCACACCCACTTAAACTTTGTGAATACCTTTTACTATTTTTTTTTAAAAAATGTGAAATAATTTTCCAAAATTTATCCATCACGCCTGTATTCTTCTGTTAATTTAATTTAGTTGTCTTATTTCTCTACTCTTTCTATATTACCTTTTTACTATATTGTTTATTACTCGCGGCGGTTGTACTTATTTTCAATTCCTTTATTCATATTCAATGTAACTATTTAGTAACAAAATGCATATTATAATGTATATGCACATGCATTAAGGCCGTCTGCATGTCTACTGCCGGAGTGACCTTATAGAAAAAAAACTATCTCTTCTTTTTTGCCTATATTACAGACATTCTCATTTTGATCCCATAGAATTTGGAGCCACATAGATACGATTCTGAGGATCTTATAATGAAATAAAACTGAGATTTAAAAAATTCTTATTTTCTTATTTTACTTCCCTTATTTAACAAATGCTGTATATTGTATTAACGGTAACCTCATTTTACCTTGTGGTATAGATGCTGGTGCTTTATGCGCTTGCGTCTGGGGGTACAATGCTCAACTTGCCTCCGATTCGAGTTACAAAGTTGGAGCGTGCTTTTTGTGCTTGCCCAGCAACCATTGTGTGAGGTGTGTGTCATGATGATGTGTTGACTTTTTTACTCCATCTCTTAGGTCTGTAGTTCTGAGTAAAGCACAGTTAATTTGTTCCCCAACTGTGAATTGTCTCACCGAGCCCGATTCCAATCGCAAGGCTGCGGAAAAATTCCGGCCTCCGCGGGATTCGAACCGAGGAGATGGTTAATGTAAACGTATTGCCTTTCCAACTGCGCTACTAGGCTTCTTATCAAATTTTGGTTCTAACAATAATTGATCAAATTTCTAATTCTTAATAATACGTTTGTGGATTTTCGTATCGAATAAAAAATTTCAATTTTATTTTTTCAAATTAAGGAATTAGCTAAAAACGTTCATGTCCAAGAACTTTAACAAAATTTTCTTTTTGTTTCAAACTGCCGTGACTTAATTCTTCCATGTATGAATACCTCTCTGGGGGCTTCTTGTTCAGAAACTTCGAAGCTTCTGTTGAGGTTGGCAGAGATTTTCTGGTATGTCAAATTTCGCGAGTACGTCCACAATCGTCATCTCAAACGTTCTTAGTGGTGCAGTTATAGTAATAGAATTCCAATCGCAATGGTACGACCGATACTGACTTAAGCAACAAACGCCCAAGCATAAACCAAGAAGACCAACAAGTGTGGAGATGAGTATTCTAGAAGAGCGGTAGGAGTTATATTGAACATCGGCACAAAAATTGAGACATCAGACTAAAACTAGAAACAATTCAATAACCATGTAGAAAAAATGAGAATCACGGACTTCCAAAAATTTGTAAAAATGAAAAACCAACTTGAAATAGACTCCCAAGACGACTCTACCCTCCCCCCTGCGGTAGAATAGAGGCCAAACCAAACAGGAATAAATCTTAGGCAAAAAAAAAAGAAGAAGAAGAATTTCAATGGACCAAGATGCTATTGACTTCAACGTTGAAGTTTAATAAAATCCTTGACTGCATTAGAATATTTGACGTAATCCCAATTCGGAAACATACAAGTACTTTCGGCTATCACCTAACATCTGTAGAAAATGTTTTAGTCCAGTCGTTGAAGGTAAAAATATGCTATTACCTCAGAATTCTTTGAACCTTGACCGATTGACGTGAAATTTGGTGAGTGGTTAGGGGATGGCTCAAGGAGCAAAAGTGACATAGCGCCGATGTGCACTTTTACCCTGAGAGTGGATGCCACCCCTTCAAGGGGGTGGAAATGTGTTCACTCAAAATAACCCCGGAAATGGATAGAGGGACAAATTCTAAGTAATAAATGTTCTATATAGTTTTTTCGATAGATCGATATTTTTCGAGCTATTCGCGATTGAAAACTTAGATTTTTCGTGATAAAAATGCATGTTTTTGGACGGTTTTTCGCGAATAAGTCAAAAACTTCGCGTTCTATCAAATAAGTTGCAATAACCAAAAATGAAGCTTAGAAAACGGCAAAGGGATTGGTTTTTTATGAATGCTCTAGATCTAAAATAAAAGAAGTTATGGCTCGTTGAAGAAGATTTTTTTGCAACAACTGGGTTCGAAGTAATCAACGTTAATTAACGAAAAACCGATGCATTTTTCGGGAAAAACTTATAGAACATTTTTTGTAGCGATTGAAAAGACCTTTAAAGTGAGCACTGCTAAATTCGATTGCATTATAACTAAGCGAGTTACGATGCAAAAAACGGTGGGCCACTCGAATTTTTGAAAAAAAAAATGAGCGCTAAAGCCCCACCCATTCCACCAGAATTGATATTGACCATTATTCCTTTACAAATTACTCAGACTTTGCATATTCAAAAAGTAAAGGGTTGAAGGGCTCGGGAGGGGTGGTCCGCGCACTATAATGCCAACTTCTAACATTTATATCTCCGTTATTTTTTTTCCTACAGAAATAAAAAAACTAGAATGTTCGTTAAGAAAAAATCCACATTTGTACTACATTATTTTTTACGATTTTTTCTTTAGTTTTAGTTATTTTCAAAATAAGGTATTTTTTTAAGAAATTTGAAAACTACGTTTTCCACTTTCATCATAATTTTTTCGAAAAATACGCATTCTAACCCGCCCAAACTTTTGTATTACGTAAGTAATACTACAATAAAGTAATTTGTAAAGAGATAATGGTCAATATCAATTCTGGTGGAATGGCTGAGGTTTTATCGCACATTTTTTTTTCAAAAATTCGAGTGGCCCACCGTTTTTGCATTGTAACTCGCTTAGTTATAATGCAATCAAATTTAGCAGTGCTCATTTTAAAGGTCTTTTCAATCACTACAAAAAATGTTCTATAAGTTTTTTCCGAAAAATTCATCGGTTTTTCGTTAATTGACGTTGATTACTTCGAACCAAGTTGTTGCAAAAAAAATCTTCAACGAGCCATAACTTCTTTTATTTTGGACCTAGAGCATTCATAAAAAACCAATCTCTTTTCTGTTTTCTAAGCTTCATTTTTGGTTATTACAACTTATTTGATAGAAATCGAAGTTTTCGACTTATTCGCGAAAAACCGTCCAAAAACATGCATTTTTATCACGAAAAATCTAAGTTTTCAATCGCGAATAGCTCGAAAAATATCGATCTATCGAAAAAACTATATAGAACATTTATTACTTAGAATTTGTCCCTCTATCCATTTCCGGGGTTATTTTGAGTGAACACATTTTCAACCCCGAGAAGAGGTAGCATCCACTCTCAGGGTAAAAGCGCACATCGGCGCTAGGTTACTTTTGCTCCCTGAGCCATTCCCTAACTACTCACCAAATTTCAAGTCAATCGGTCAAGGTTCAAAGAATTCGGAGCCGAAAACCTTCAACGACTGGACTATTTTCCGGGCGACAAAACATGAATTGCGATCAATAATTATTGAATGTACTATTGCTCTTACTCCAATTGAAAATCACCTTACAGCTAAATACATGCACTCTATTAGCGTACCATGCTAGAATCAGTAGCTCATCGGAAAGTTTCTCAGTTTCTACATATAGCATGATTCAGCCGTTTTCCATGGTTGTTGTTGAACTAAATTAGAGAATAGTTAGACATGTATATTTTTTAAAAGTAACTACCGGCATATTTTCACATTTATCAAGAACTTTTCCAAGATTATCAGATTTTTTGAGGGCACACAGAAAGCCATTGTATTTTTTTTTCTAAAACTGACCTGATGTTTAGTTTGATATTGATGTATACTTTGTTCATAGATGGTGTATGACAATAATTTTTGTATATAGTTTGTAAAGTTGGCAAGTTCGCAAGAAGGTTTTGAAACGGTACTTCCCTAAGTTTTCGTAATTGCATTAGCATTCCATTTTCTGGATAAAAGCATTTATTTAATGACTCTATTTTCTTTTGTTATCGATCTTTTTCAAATTAACTTTACATCTCTGGAATATCTCCATTATGGTTAGGTGCTTCCATTTCTTAAAAAGCATGTTCTAATTCTTCCATGTCCAAAAAAGTTCCGAATAACCGTTATAAATTCTCACCTTCCTGGTTTACTTCTTCGTCTGTTTTTAACATTAATTTATGTTCCTGTCATTCCTTATCGCATTTCTGGTTATTTTGTTTTTTTATTCTGCTTGGTTCTTATCTCTGTTTCTTCTTCTTTTTTCATTCGTGTTTAGTATCCAGACAACTAATGTGGTTAATGCTTAATAGAATTTGTAGAAATATTCTTTCTGATTTAATTTTATACAGATTATGATCCATAACTCATTAGAATTTCTTAAAAAACAAAAACACAAAGGAATAAATTCTTATACAGTGTGTGCCCGAATTGTCTTTGTGGTAAGTGTAATGTACGACTTTCTTCTTTTGCAGTCTAGGTCTGCTTGGTATAAAATGGGTTTTTACCATATTACAGTTCAGATAGGATCCAGTTGGCAAAGTTGGCTTAAGAAGAATGTAATTCATTGTAGGTAAAGTGATCTTTCTAGTAGAAAATATTCTACATTAAAAACTATATATATACACCGAGTTTCATTCTGGTTGGATGACAAAAATTGAATATTAAAAATTAAGGTACACAACCTTTTATTTTTTAATTGAAATGAACAATTTCAATTAAAACAACTAAAAAATTATTGAAATAGTGCCCGTTCCCCATAACATATAATTGCACCCTTCTTCTACATTCTTGGTTACTCTTTCTAACTTCTGCAAAAGGTATTGCATGGATTAAGTCAACAATTTTGTTTTTTAATTTTCTACATCATTAAAATTTCACTTTTTACATACAAATGTAATGATATTCCGTATATCGCCTTAATTTTTAATTTAAAATATTTTATTTTGACAACATTTTCGCGTGAACTTAACAGAAAGATCACTTCACTTACAATAATTTATATTCTTCTTAAGCTAACTCTGCCAAATGGATCCCATCTGAACCGTAGTTACTGTAATTAATAGTAATTTATTATACAAGACGATAAAGTTAAATTTTATCCACGAGTGAATCGTTTAACGTCGAGACGCAGTCGAGACGTTAATGATTCAAGAGTGGATAGAAATAACTTTATCGTCGTGTATAATACAATATTTTTTTCTATAGCAAGAACTTTAACAATTTCAAAAGAAAATAATGACAGTTAATCACATTTCAAAATGTCAGTAGCTAGATTGGGTTGCTACGATAATACGAAGCTGTCATATTTAATTTAAACAAAAGTTAGAAAATTAAATTACTTTATCTATCCTTGATGTTAAAGTGCTACTTTATCTACCCTTGCTGTTAAAGTAAAACTTGACCTTTTGTTTTCAGTTGATAAAAGCACACTTTAACATGTGCTATAGAAAAAAATAAATTTTATACCTACCAAGCAAGTCTAGACTGCAAAAGGAGAAAGTCGTACTAATTTTTTTTTTACTATTGCACCTATGGCAAAGTCAATCCAGGAACACACTGTACATCCAGGAAAACATCATCAGTTAAAAAACACACACACAAACGCTTGAGAAAATCTCCAGAATGAAAGTACGTTATGAGAATACATATTATTTAGATAATTTTGAAGCACCCCTACAAAGTGAGATAAATGAAGAAATTATCTACCCTGCCAACTTAGTTTTATATAACGTATACCATATTAAAATCTGTGCATAGCGTTCGAGAACACCTTTTATATTTGTCAATGAGAATTCTTTAATTCCATGGAATGTCAATCGTACCTACTTACAAAAATCTCATCGTCTCCACCTTCTGCCATTGATTATAACTCAATATATTAAATATCTAACCTTTCAATATATTCCAATTCCAATAAACGCGCCTAAACTGCAATCATTAAACTGTCTTGTTTTCCCCATTATCAAACATGTCCAAACAATGCAATTAAATGACTGTTGCTGTAACAATGTAAGCCAGATCTAATCTTGAATTAAGGAATGTACTTACCTAATGAACGGCATTCCTGTGAGAAGTCTTTGGCAAAAAGTAGACCTTTAAACGGTTGTTGCATAAAAACTGTTATATTCAGGCTTCCGGAGTCGCAAGTAGCGTTTGCATTTGCGATTTTGTTAATTACTGCTGGAAGTGGGTACCTCAAGCTTGGCGCAAATGCTGCTTTGACCGTGCAGTATGTTATCACTAACAGGCAAACCAATTTGTTCAGCATTTTTAACTGAAAATAAAACAAGTGTTAGTTATAAAATTTTACGAAACCATCGGTTTATAAACATAATAAACAATCGCTGATGATTTCATTTTTCACTACGTTTTTGTTTCAACTACAGTACAACCTCGCAAATCCGAATTAATTGGTACCGGACTATGTTCAAATTACCGAAATGTATAGGTAAATATCTAGTTTTGTGCCGTCCTTCAATGGTACGGACACGTTGGACGATGTACCAATAGCAAATGGATAAACAGGATGACAGATTGGAGCCCTACAGGTAGAGAGGAACACCAAGAAGATCATGAAGAGACGAAGTTGATGAAACAATGGAGAAAAGAAACATTGGTGACGGAGAATGGAACAACAAATCAGAACAGCGATTAAGGTTGAGAGAAGGAAGACGCTGACAACCTCCAAATCCAAAATATGTATAGAATTGAGGGACCATACTTATAAATCACCCTATGTATGGGGTGAATGTAGTGATAATTTTCTTATCCACTGTCTATAAAACATAGAAAAGAGAAGTCAAGCAAAATAAAAATACATTTTCTTTAGTTATAAATAAAGGGAGGTTATGTATGGAAAATAATATCCATCGAATGACCATCCCGACTTTGTTGGCAAATGTTGATGACTTTTTGGAATAATTGTGGACTTATATGCTTCGAATTTCTTCCTAGAGGTCTTGAATGGTCTGTAGATAATTGGCGCACACTTTATACCTCAAAAAACCCCAAAGTGTTCTGAACTGAACCAGAATTCTCAAATTTATGGAATAATTCCACCACAGTGCTGCAAGACGATGCGGAATAAATGTCCAAATAATGTGCGAACTTTCTCACCATTTTTGTAGTGAATTTTTACAACCTACGTGTTGCTTGTTCGCGTATCTCTCCATGACTAAACTTCATGTTTCCTCTTGACAGCTAGTAAAGTTTTAGTACTCTATGTTTGTCACAAAAAAAATGGCGGTGAATTTAAAATGACGGCTCATTTTGGGGCACCCGTTACTTCGTGCTTTTAAAATAAAGAATTTAAATACATTCTTAAACATCTTAATCTCAATTCAGTCTGTCTGTCTGTCTGTCTGTCTGTCTGTCTGTCTGTCTGCCTGTCTGTCTGTCTGTCTGTCCGCCTGTCTATCCGTCTATTTGTCTGTCTGTCCGCTGTTGGCGATATAGCTCAAAAACTATTTGTTGGAGGAAAACGATATTTTGTATGCGAATTATATGTTTACATGGCTCGGAACCGAATATACGTTCTGTATACAGGGTTAGTACTTTAAAAAGTAAATTGTTGTGTATTTTTGCATTAGCACAGGAATCGATAAAACTACTAATTTGCAAATACCTTAGGTTTTTACCTTTAATGAAAATGAAATCCAACAAATATACAGTAAATATCGTAAAATATATAGAAATATGCGGCTATCACCAATAAAAGCGACCCAACTACTCTGACGGCGTGGTCTAGCGGTTAAAGCGGCATAGTAATCGAATTCGGCCTGGACAAACGCGTGGGAGCGATTCTGGCAGCCCGGGTTCGCATCCCAATACACACGTAATACGTGTGATGTAAGTTCCATGTAAACCTCTTTACAGACTTTTTTAACTAAATGCCCTATATTTAGGTAGCTTAAAAGTTTTGTGTTAAAATGTTAATAACATCAACTGTTTGGGACTATGATCCGCAATAGTTTCCACTACATACTAGTTTTCAAACGTCTAAAAAGCGAAGGAAGTATTGCAATCGTGAAGAAAATTCCTACCGAGATGTCTTCAGAGGCCCTAGCTGATGAAAAACATGTATTTTTCAATTCTGTCTGTCTGCCTGTTGACGGTGTAGCTCAAAAACTATATGTTGTACGAAGATGATATTTTGAATGCGAATTATATGTCTACCTGGCTCGAAACCGAGAAAATTTCGGTCAAATATATACAGGGTGAGCATCTTAAAAAATTACATTTTGCCTATTTTTGATTTAACTCAAGAACTATCAGTTAAATAAAAGTAATATTTTGCACATAAAAAGCTTGAAATGCAGTTTGGAACATTATAACATAGAACTACACGTTATTGTACGATTTTGACCCTGAAAGGAAAAACAAAACTGCTGCATGCGTTTCTGAAGATGGCAGCAAAGGGAAGGGGGACGGGCAGTATAATGTTAGCAAGAAAATTGTGGCGACTTGATTCTAAAAGGTCGTATAACAGATATAGTTAATGTGGATTAGCCTAAAACTAGAATTGTTTTGCAATATAACAATCTGTCTTCGCATGAGGCAAAACAAAACACAATTTTTAGACGATGCTGAAGTGACCATGCAGTCTTGATCTGGCACATTCTTCTTCTTCCTCTTCTTCAATCAGCCCTCGACTGTTTTGAACAAAGGCCTCCCTCTAAATTCTCCATTATTCTCCATCTCGTGTTTGATTCACCCATCTTGATCTTATGGTCTTTATGATATCATCTCACAGTCTAGTTTGTAGACGACCGGTTGATGGTCTGCCATTCCACGGTTTCTATTCTATGGCTCACTGTGCGCATTTGTGGTTGTTCATCCTTGCCACGTAGGATGTGTCAGTTATTTTTGTTGATCTACGTAGCAAGTCGTTTGTTTTTCAATCTCGTAGGAGTATACCCAACATTGCTCTTTCCATCGCTCTTTGTGCAGTTCGGAGTTTATTTATAATATATTTATTTAGTGCCCAGGTTTCTGTGCCGTAAGAAATTACTGGACACATTGATTAAATACTTTTCCCAGATGTAATTGAATTTTTGGATTTCTAAGGCCAAAGTTTAGCGTTTCAGAGGCTGTCCAACCCAATCTTATTCTTCCTCTAATCCGCCACTATATCCTAATTATGAAAATTAAGGATAAAGTGCGTGAAATCAGATATCATCCAAAATAAGGCATTTGAAACGAAGGGAAGGAAATTTGTAGTCATACCCCTGGCCATTATTGAATGGTAACTTTTTTCAATTGGATAAAAATTGAATTCCATTTAAAAATTTTATCTAGGACAGTGTGTAAAATTGCCTTTTAGTTGGCAGTTTTAAGTTTGTAAAACGACTGTTTAATAACATTTTTTTATTAGTTTACGTCGTCAGTAGTTACGTGTTTAAAAAATTTTATTAGGCACGTTGTCAGTAGCAACGTGTTCTAAAATTTTTAAAACACGCAAATTTACGACCAGTTGCTGGTAATCCTAATTTACATTTAGTTTTTTTTATATTTACCGTGTTTTCTAGATTCTATCGTAGATCAAATATTGTACGATACACATGCGTAAAGCATCTTTAGTCACTCGCGGGGCATAAAACGCTCGCTCACTCGCGTTTTAATTCTACCCCACTCGTGCCTAAAGAGTAGCTTTATGCACTTGTATCGTAAATTACTATTAATGGTTATGTGCCATTTCAAATTCAAAATTATAGCTTACGACTCAAGTTGTAGTAAGATTTGGAACTACAAAAATCCCTAACGGTAAGCAGTAGGTACATCATTTTGATCATTAGTTAAACCAAGCTCGCGTTCATCAACAATGAACAATAATAATTATCACAGACAATCAGCGACGCATTGGACCCTTAAGGGAGTCTGAAACCCACAGAGGGTGCATTCCCACGTAGTAGATAGGGATATGCCTCCCAGAGGTAGGTGGTAGGAGGAAAATGAAATACTGCCCGCGCACCAACAGGCAGATGATATAAAATTGGTGGCTATCAACAGCGTATGTGCCCAAGATAGGCAGCTGCATACCAAACTTGGCCAATTGCCTCTAATAATTACATTCCAAAAAATCAAAAACAGCTGTGCTCAGTCCCCAGTAGTCGAAAAGCCCCCTTACAAGGGAGCGTCAAGAGAGACCGAAAGTCGGAGGGTGCTAAGAATGCCTGGGATTGATTAGGCTGTTATATTGAACATCGCAACGTGCAATGCCAGATCTATTTCAGCAAGCGAAAGCCTGGAAGAATTAGAAACGATTTACTAAAATGAAGTCGGATATATTAGAACTTAGAAAGTCTTGTTAGGTTACAAACAGGCCATATACTATACAACAAACGGAAAGAGGACTCTAGTCAAGGCGGCGTACGCATACTTAACATAAAACACTAACCAACAATGTTGAGATATTAAAAGCTGTATTTAAGTACTATATAAGAATAAATTAAGTAGTATCACTAAAAATAATACAAGCTTACTTTTCAATAAGTAGCTTAGAAGACGAAAAAGTGGACCAATGTTATGACGAAATTATAAATGCACCAAGAATGGACAAAACGGAAATGTTACATAGAAGAGGCAGAAATCCCATCGATATGCAACGATGAAATAATAGAGGCATTAAAACAAATTAAAAAATGGAAATGCGGCTGGGGAAAACGAAGTAATGGTTGAATTATTGAAAAATAGTAGTAGGGAATTAAAAGAGAAATTGAAAAAGCTGTACAACATATGCCTAGGTCAAGAAGACATCCCTTGGATTGAAGTAATTGTCCTTGTAATACTTATACATTAGAAGGGTGACACAGAGAACCTCGGAGAATTACAGACCGTTAGCCTCCTACCTAAAATATATAAACTCTTCTCTAAACTAATAATAAACCAACTGACAACTAAGCTCAACTTTTATCAACCTAAAGAACAGGCCGGGTTCAGAAAAGATTTTAGCAACATGGAGTACCTACAGGCAACTAGAACTCTTATAGAAAAGACTTAGAAATGTGGGCATTAATGCAATCACTAAAGAATGCTAGAATTGACTATCGGTATAAGAATCTTATCAGCCAAATGCAACACTGCGGGGGCAATTGTATGAAAACACAAAAAATACAATAAGTAGAGGTGTTAGACAAAGAGACACTATATGTATTAGGGTGCCACTTATTTTTCACATTTTAAAATCTAATGAGGACTCCCCCTAAATTTGTTCCATTGGATGTAAAAAGGACTTCTGAAAATGTCAAATAGGTCGGATAATATTGACCTGTGCCTACTTAAGCGTGAAGTTTTACAATGTATATTTGTATGGGTTGTGCCCCTGAATCATTTTTATATTTCAAATTAGTTCAGTGCGGTGCTCTGTAACTTCAGTATCGTGTTGTCACCTCGATGTAAAAGACAAATCTCGTTGATTGTGTGAAACACGAAATATCAGGGTGTAAATTACCTTCTATCGGAGCCGTACTGAAAGTTTTATTTTACAATTTAAGATACAGAAAGTTCGACTTATGTACCAGTATTAAACTCATTGCTGAAAAAAGCATTTTGTATTGGAAGAAAGCGAGAATATCGACTTAAAATCCTGATAAAATTCGAGCGAAAATTAAAAAAAAATGTACGAGGCGTGGCGAGACCTCCAGAAAAATGAATCCAAAAATTCAGCAGTTTTCAGACAGCCAGAAACTGATTTTTGGACAGTGATGTAACGTGTATAACACTTCACTGGTATGGAAAAATGTTACAGAAATGTTCTGGTGGTGGAAAAAAAAGTAGAGAGATTGGCAGTCATTGCTTCGGCAACGAATATTGAAAGATTATTAGGAATTCCTGAACTTCCTTCTTCCACTGGTGAAGAGATCAGTTCTGCTGTGTACGACATTGTAGATGAGTGAGGTCTCATCGATAAAAGTTCAACAATTTTCTTTTGACACAACAGACAGGAGGAATGGCGCTTGTACGTTACTAGAGAGAAAGATGAATGAAATAAATGTAAGATCAAGATCAAGAGGATGATGCCAATGAAGTGCCCAAGAAATTTATTTTAAGAGTGAAGAATGTGCCAGAGCTTCTACAGAATGAAGACATTGACATTCTAATCCAAGTGACAAGCGGAAAGTTCATACATTTCTTTACCAGGTTTTTAATTTCCATCAACTTTTTGCATCGACAACAGATTGAATAGAAATGTCCCGAGTCTATATAAGGAGAAGAGGTTGTAAAGCATTTGAAGGTTACAAATGATACGTCCGAGAAAAGAGTGAAACTTCTGACAGATTACAATGACAGCACAACAAAAAGTATTGAGCAACAAACATATTTAGTTCAGCTACCCACAAATCTACAAAATGTTTTGAACAATTTGACGATATTTTTTGTTTTTCTTATTTCTAGGCAATTGCAGACTGTCGAAAAGGATATCCAGATGCAAAATTACTAACATTAAGAAAAACGTTGTATATTATTTATTTAAATAGTCCTAAATGTTTATTCAACATCTGTGTTAACACCCGAATTATTTTTATGAGTAAGAAGAGTCATTGTAACGCAAAAATTAATTATTCAAAAATAAATTATATAGTTATAGGTGATGTGATGAGATTACTCAAACTTGACGTGGAATCGACATGGGTGAATGTTATCCGATTTGGCAGAAATTTTCAGGAGTTCTTCTTTATACTTATAAATAAGTGGCACCCTAATATGTATTTAAAACGTGTTACACTAATACTAGAGGATGCTTAGAAAAGAATGAAGTGGAGAGAACGAGGTATAAATATAAATGGGGAAAAGTCACATCATCTGAGGTTTGCAGATGATATAGTTATTTTTGACTAAAACAAAACTGAATTGAAAACCCTTCTAAGATAGTGAAACTTTTTGGTAGTGTGACCCCATATTGGTAACCCAAGCATTTAGTGACCCTAGTTGTTGAAAGTTTAAAGGCAGCTGACAACAAGGCAGACTCAAGTTAAGAAAAAAACAGTATTATTCATACAATATGAAGGACGTATTGTAATCGTGAAAAAATATCTTCAAAGATGATGAAAAACATTAGTGCACCAGATTTAAGAAGAAGAACAACACATAATAATTGGAGATGATGAAGTAGAAAGTATGAGCAGCTATAAATATTAAGACAAACTATAACAATAGAGAAACAAAATTAAGAGTTAGAAATAAAGAAAAGAAGACTAACATACGGAGTTGAAATGTGGGTACTTACAACATCTATATTAATTAAATTGAAAATTAACTAAAGAGCAATCGAAAGAAAAATGGAAAACGAACACCTGGATAAGAGAGAAAAACAAGACATATTTCAAAAGGTGAATTCACTAAAGTGGAACTGGGCGGTGCACGTAGTGAGAGAAAAAAATAAATGGAGTGGAAAAATGCACAGGTGGAAAACATGGATAAACAGAATAAGCGTAGAGCGAGCGTAGATGAGGTGGACCGATAATCTGAAGAGGACAGCAGATCTAGCTCAAAAGCGTGAAGGCTGGAAAAATGTTATAGAAGCCTAATGCCCAGAGGGTAGAAAATACTTTAAATTGGTTGTAATAATTAATCACTCTTTTATATGGTCTTTCTTCATACATTGTTTATAGTAAATGGTCTTTACGATTATATTAAACCGTTTTATTTTTAAACACACAATTACAAAGTTCAACCGATAATTTTAGCAGCAAGTGCACAACCTGTGTATGGCCTATTTACGAAATTGCGTAACAGTAATCTACTCATTTCTTACGGCAGAGCGTCATTATCAAATTGGACTAAGAGCCATAACTGTACAAATGTTCATCCGACCAATTAGCCCGGACAAACACACCGGCTACTTTTTATGAACGAAACAGTTATCACAAAGCATAGAGTGTGCGAAGAAAGTTACGGTTATGTAATTATTCCACAACTGACATTCGTGCTTCACAACAGGCCGCGGAATCGCCTTTTACTCTGAATATAGCGGTATCGCGTCTCTCCTTGCATAACTTGCGGTCATTGCCAAGCCAAGGTCAACTAGATTTTTAGCGGTAATGTATTCTGCATTGATTTTTTGGCATATGCCACATCCTTTCTGGGTCACTGTGCAACAGTGCGACTGATATTCGAATTCATGGTTGCTAAACTTGTTTTATTAAGTAGGCGTGGGGCCTTTTTGTTGTTGAACGTGACGGAAATGCATATGCCAATTAAATATCCACTTCAGCATGCAACATGTGGTAAATCGGGATAATTTATTCATGCAACCAACGGGAATTGTTGGTCTCATAAAGTTTGAATGTTTAGACTACAGAATATCGAACAATTTTCAAATTTATATGTATTTGGAAAGATACTTTTTTTTTAAATATTTCTAAAATAACTTCAAAGTTGAATCTTTATGGTAGATAGTACCTAAATAATGGACAACCCTACATGCCGTGTTAAACCGGCAAAATTACAAAGGCTTCATTCAAGGATTTACTATTGTCGGGTTTTTGTAAACAAACTTCCCATTACTCTTAATAGGGATATTACCACAGAAAAGAATTACTTATTATGCCTATTGGTTGTGTTTTTTAGCACAAGTACATTTCATTTAATAAATGGGGTTCATTACTGCCTTACTGAATGTAGCCAACTGTTCGTTTAAACATACCCTTATTATTTCTGTGATAATGGTGTACTGTGCTCCAGCCCTACATTTTAAATGCGGCATACGTCACGAGCTACAGCTAGTAACAGCATATTGTACACAAGTTAAGGAAAGTGTAGTTTTTCCGTGCAAGGCGCGAGTTTTTTCATCGAGGCGAAGCGCAGTGCACAGAAAAACACTTTTCTCACGTGTTGCACATACAATTTTTCACGTACTGTACGGGAAATTTAAAAAATGTAATATAAAAATATCGAAAATCATGTGAAATGTGGTGCATTTAAAAATTAAACCTTGAGTTGCTATATAGAAAAGTATTGCTATGCAGAATAGTCAACTTTTCTAAACGATTTGTTGTTGCTATGCAGAAAAATGTTGCTAGGCAGAAAAATGCCACTTTTCTAAACGATTTTGAATTTAGGAATGGAGTACATTTTCCTAGAGTACGTAAAAATTATAATTTGTATACCAAGGCACTGAAGTTTAACTTTTTACCACGAATGTGGTCACATGAGGGACGTAATGAAGGTTTTTTTTTTAATCGGGCAATCCATTTGTAGGTTATGTTGACGTCGGTTGACGTTTATCTGTCTCCGCGCCACCTACAAAAAATCGTAAAACAATGGATTACTTCACTGCCGATTTCGACGTTCTTCACTGCCAATATCAAAAAAACGTATTTATTTATCTCTGATTTAATCTTTTATCGGTTTATTGTCTACTACAACATACGCATACAGGATGCTTCAGAAGAAAAGGGATATATTTTGAGAATGTGTTTAGAAGGTCATAATAAAAAAATGCAATATGTTTAGTTTAGTTTAGTTCAGGCCTAATGTTTTTTAAATTAACTTTGCTACTTAATATCTTAAAAGTGAAAACATCCACGCAATTTCAAATGAGAATATAATTCGTTAAATTTTTTGCCAATGATCATCTCTTAAATTTAAGACATTGGCCAATAGGATCTCCTACCATACTGACAATTCACGATTTTCGATTTGGTACGAGCTAACTTGGTTTTGTTTCACGGGTCAAATGAACTAATTTAGAAATGTCGGCTACTTTTTCGAGGTTTTCCTGCGTTTTAAGCGTCAAAGCCGTCATACGTTACAAAAAGTGTATTTCGGACAAACATTGATCATTAGCATTGATGCTCAGGTAATATTATAATAGTATTACGCTCCCTCTTCTATATATTTTAAATCAATATATTCTCTTTCTAAATAATTATAATTCGTAGTATTTTTTAAAAATATCATTTCGTTATAATCCCAATGTATGAAAATGCAACTCATCCTACAGACCTCTTGTATTTTCAGCTTTAGAATTATAACTCATAATATTCATCAAAAAATCATTGATAATAGGCTTACTACTTATTATATTACCCCTGAAAAGATAACTATAGAAACAGTTGGGAATAATATGTTTGGAATTAGAATTTGTCATTTGCTTGTAGTTAAGTAATACTGTTTCAATTCGAGATTTTTTAATTTTAATATATTGATTTTGTACTTTGTTTCATACAATTCCTAACAAATTCTGTCATAGGTAGTATACTGATATATCATTATATTCATTTATGGTTACTGCAATGATAGCCATATTCATGTAGTTGATGCATATCAACATCGCTTTGCAAATTGAAAAGTTCCTGAAAGATGTTTGAAAGAGTATTTCCCAACGCTGCGGAAATTTCAATGTTTTCAAACACAAGGACTGTTTTTGAAAGAGAGCAATGCCTGATGTGGAACTTCAAGAAGATATTTTCGATATGGTACAAGAGAACCCAAACATAAATACGAGGAACATTGCTCCTCAACTTCAAATTGTTCATACAGCAGCACGACTTGAAGAAAATAGTTATCTGTCTTTTCGCATTCAACCAGTTCAAAATCTTCAAGATGGTGATCATACCTTAAGGCTACAATTTTGACAATGGATGCATTATAATTGAAGATTGTAAGAATACAAAGATTATTGGGTTAGTTTTCTTATTTTGACTTTCTGAACAAAATATGTCTCGTTTCTCTGAAAACACCCTGTATGCAAGGTGTTTCTAAAAGGTCTGTCCAAAATGCTACCACATATTAATAAGATCAAAATAAGTTAATTTAACCTCTATCCAAAATTGCTTCATCTATGCCATTTGATATATTGTGATAAATCGTCCTGAGGCATCAATATAGGCTAAGCATCAGTGGGATATATTTGAGAAGATAAAAATAAAAGCTCATACCTTTATCAATACTACATTTTGACTTCCGGTTTAAAAAGAAATAACATCTACATCTATTTATTTTGTGGAGATTTCTTTTCTCTATTCCATAACTACGTATATGACGAAGTGTGGCGGCTGTGGAATGTCAATTTTTTCAAATTGGGGAAATAGCTCGACCAAGCTTAAAAAAATGAAAATGGGCATGTTGGGAGCTGAGATAGTCAAAATAATAAATTTTAAGCCGCAAATTAAATAATTGTTAGTATTTTTTAAAATGTATTATTACCACTCATTTTTCGTAATACACAGAGCGATAACAAAAAATCGGGAGTGTGCTCCCCTAGACTTTCTCGCATTCGCCTTGTTTTCTAGCAAATTTGAAAAGTTTATTGCAATGTATATACATACAGCGATAAAATTACATTTTCAGGTAACCACTACCTGTTTAGGTAAAGTGCCGCTTTAGGTTAACCTATCATACTGAAATTTTATATCTGGGAGTTTTTCTCAATAATAAATGTATGTGCAAAATTTCGTGCAAATACCTTGAAGCAAACTGGTACTTTACTTGAATGGATACCGCTACCTGTTTAGGTAAAATGCCACTTCCGGTTAACCGATCATGCTGAAATGTAATATCTGGTAGTTTTTCTACATAAGAAATGTATGTACAAAATTTTGTTCAAATATGTCGAAGCAAACTGGTACTTTACTTGAATAGGTACCGCTACCTGTTTAGGTAAAGTGCCACTTCCGGTTAACCGATTTCGCTCAAAATTTGACAGGAATCTACAAATTTTAAATAATGACTATATACATAATTTCAAGGGTCTAGCTTATTTCGTTTTTAAATTATCGTGTTCACACACACACACACACACACGCACACACGCACACACATACACACACACAGACATAATTCGAAAAATGGTTTTTTCGGACTCTAGGAGGTCTAAAACGTCAAGATTCGTCAAAATCTCGAAGTCGATTTTTTTGACGATTACAATACTACCGTATGAGAGAAAGTAAAAAATATAAAACCAGTGAAAACTATTTTTCAGCGTAGGTAGCTGTGACTTCATATTTGACATCTTCTTTTAATTCAAAATAACTTTTTCAAATATATTTTTTGTGTATTTTGAAATATGAGGGTACCTTATTCTTTCACCATTTTCATACCCGCCTCGGTTTAAAAAAGGAGATATTTAAATGTTGTAAATTGAATTTTTAGTTTCAGAAGATGCAGGGGCTTTTATCAAGAATAACATATTCTAATAATTGTATATGACGTATGTACTTGTATTGCTGGTCCGCTGAAGAACCTTGAAATCGTTATTAAAATATGAGAAATCGGCAGTGAAGTCTTCCATTGTTTTACGACTTTTAACAGATAAACGTCAACCGACGTCAACATAACCTACAAAAGTTGGTTAAAATGCTATAATTTCACGATTTTTCGATTTCAGAAAAAACATAACGTACCCCTCGGCACCGAAGTTCCTTTCCATCCCTCATGTAGTTTATTAAAACTTCAGTGCCTTGGTATACAAATAACTATATTTTAATACGTCACAATGACATAATTCAGAATAAAATATAAATACAGAAACCGCAGATATATACTACGCAAAACAATTAAGGGGTCCCTTTTTTAACGACTTATAACCTTCTTAGGAGAGAGAAACTACAACGTAGGTTTAATTATTTTATCAAGCAAGTATGCAGCTATCATATTACCCGATTTTTGTTTAATTTGTCCGCGATTTCTACAAATAACAGGTAAACAACTGCATTTTGTATAAAAATTAAAGTGTTGCTACAACATCTCGACCCCTTAATTTTTTGAGTAGTTATGTTAAAATAATATAGCACGATTTTATCGTTTGTTCTAAACAATATCTATGGTGAATAGCGGCCACGATATTTGAATAATTCTCGGACATCTATTGAGTCAGTTATGAACATATATTTCTATTTAATTTTGAATTACACATGTTCTTGTGATTGTAAAATTATAAAATAGACAATATGCCTGCTCGGAATTAGGAATACCCGAAAGTGTTCTACTTTCCTCATATCTTACATATTTAGAGAATAAAATCAGCTAATATAATTTTTTTTTTTCAAACGTAAAATAAGAATTTTGTCGTTTAAGTCAATATATGTAATTAAAAATTATTTATTTAGAATGTCAGAGAATAAAAACAAATTGGTATAAAAATGTAGGACAAAAGGACGTTTACAAGTTTGATTTTTCTTTTAAAAGTGTATGAAAATTCCGATGGTAACATCTTTTGTTGATACGATTTCGCTAATAAAATTGTCTTTAGCTTCCAAAAATGTAGATATATTACTGGAATTTTATGATATTGTTGATTATTTGGATAAGTAACCATGTTATGATGTGTTGTGTTAAGTTGTATGGGTAATTTTTATTTTTATTTTCTTTGGCTAACTTACTTCATTTTAGTAAGTATATTTTCTTAATTTTTCATTTTTATTAGCGTTTGATGCACATGTTAGATTAGTTGAGTGTTCACCAAATGATGAAATTTGTTTTTATTCTCTGAGGAAGCTAACATAGTTTTGACGAAACGTTAGATATTCTAAATAAATAATTTTTAATTACATGTATTGACTTAAAAAACAAAGTTCTTATTTTACGTTTGAAAAAAAAATATATTAGCTGATTTTATTCTCTAAATATGTAAGATAGATAATCTCTGTGAGGAAAGTAGAACACTTTCCGGTATTCTTAATTCCAAGCAGGCATATTGTCTATTTTATAATTTTACAATATATTTCTATACCATTTATACTTAAAATTTCCTTGCCGATTAGTCCTTAAAGCATGGCCGTTAGTCGCTGAGCTTCCTGCGTATTCAGTTAAGGCTTTAAATACGGTGTCATAAAATGGAATTATAATTCATTATTGCATTCCATAAACATGTTGTTAATTCTAACACCATCTGCAATATATCAAAATAATTCCATAATACCGTAATAATCATATAGCGCCAACTGACGTTACAGGTGAAGCTTTGCTGTTTCATCAAGAATCGCATAAGCCGGATAACGACGTGTTTTGTTTACCACCTGGTCGTTCCAGTTTAAAAGGAACGAAAAATTTCTCAGTAAATCGTTAAATCTTGTGCTTCTATTTTTCATCAAAGTTATTATTAAACACTAAGGAATGCTACGGCTACTGTTGCTACTTTATCTGCCTAATCACGTAAAATAAGAAAATTAAACATTTCAACAATATAAATTATTATTTGTTATTTTCATTCATCAACTATTAAAAATTATGTCCAATTTATCACAATTCTACCTTAATACTAATTTTTCACATTCCTACTGCCGAAATCATTGTTTGGAATTATTACTTTTGGTACAAATATACAACATGCAATATACTTATTATATTGCAAAACTAAAAGGTTTTAAAGCTAATGGAAAGCTTGTAAACTGTAACATATATATTTAACACTCTGCAAATACAAAATAAGATCCTAGATTAGAAATCAGTCGTAGATTCTATTAAATGGTAATAACTACCAGTACTATTACGACTTCCCGCATGCTTAGTTATTTTTACTTCCTTTTACGATAAGGAAAGTATTAGATTCGCCCAAAAAATTCAAATTTGAGTTTTCAACAGATCTTCACGTTTTCGAGTCCCCTGAACCCAAAAAGCATGTTTTTGTTCATTGGTCTGTGTGTCTGTCTGTCTGTCTGTCTGTCGGTGAAAAGAATATCTCAAAAACAAAAAGATGTATAGCATTGAAACTTCATATATAAGTTTTGTGTACTATCTAGAATCTAGATACCACAGCAAGCTTTTGAAGAAAATCGCATAATCGGAAGTATGGTGTTTATTCGTGTGAATTTCAGTCTTTTTCGAATTTTTCAAAAACGGTTCAAACGATTTTTTTTAAACGTTACATTTTTAATCTGTATTGATGTAAGACAGGTGATTTTCAAGTGGAATGCCTCTAAAATGGGGTTCATTTATTTTTTTAATAACTTTTATTTTAAATAGAACACCAAGTATAATATTACATTTTTGAATTCAGTTTAAAATTTTAAAGAAAATTTGTCTCTTGAACTAACGCTCTATTTTGTACTGTTTCTGTAGAAATTGTAATTTTTGAAAATTTTTGACAAATGCTTAAAAATTAAAAATCTAATGTTTGGCTAATTATAAGATCACTGTAAAAGAAAGTTATGTGCGTGTATCACACCAGATTTTTATTTTTTAGTTAAATAATTAAAACTACATTTCGAAAAAGAGTGTATGCTTATAATGTATACATATCTTATTATAAGAACTCGATGATTAAAAAAGTAAAATATCAAAGAACTTCTATTTTCGAAAGATACCTAGCAACAGCAGTCTTGAAAACGAAATATAGCTTGAAAGAAGAGGTAACCATATCATTTTTATAAAACATCCGTATCATTTACATTTTCAAAAGTTGGGTATCTGGTGATCAACATCAAAGTCTTTTTCATTTTTTTTTATTTATTTATTTATAAGTTCGGGAAATTAACGGGCAGTAGGCCCAAAAACAAATTTCCCAGAGCGTGAACGCAAAAGTAAACATAATATTATTATTAGCATAATATATATATATAAAAATAATAATACCCAGATTGCTAAATAGTGTAATAAGAAACGTTGTACAACTAAAAGAAAAATGTTATTAAACTATAATGTATAATGTTTATTTGCATCGAAAGTATCCAGTTTAATTATTATTTGTGATATATTTTTTTATAATTTGCTAAATTAAGAGAGAAGATGTCGAGATCTGCTTTAGTTATTTATGAGTTTAGTAAAAGTGATAAGCGAGATACAGGCGAATTCATGGCTGAGTTAGTGTGGTTGAACCGAATTGATAACAGTTTGTCGCTTCTGGTAGATTTTGCAGGAATTTTGAACAAAAAAGTGATAATAGCGGATCACAATTTGTAATATTCATAATTATTTTATAAATAATTACTAAATCGCATATATTTCTCCTTTTCCCGAGCGGAGTTGGATGAAATTTAAAGTGTGGAAATTTGTATAATTAATCATTTGTAATTTTTTTGTACTCCTAAACGGTTGATAAGCAAATAACAGATGCATCTCGTATTCTAAATGATTTATAACCAGAGAGTAAAAAAGGATTATAAGTGTTTTTGGAGATTTAAAACGTTTGGTATTTCTAATTAAAAATCCTAAACTTTTACTTGCTTTTTGAACAATGTTATTATAATGAACGTCAAAAATCATTTTGGTATCAAAAGTTATGCCTAGGTCCCTTACTTCTACTTTTTGCAATAACAAATGTTTATTGATGATATAGTCAAAATCTATTTTATGTCTGTTTCTTGTAACTGTTATTGTAAAACATTTTTCAATGTTTAATGTTAATTTATTATCCAATCAATAGGCATAAAATAAATTGAGATCGTCTTGAAACATGCGGCAATCATTTAAACTTTGAATTTTTGCATACATTTTGCAATCATCTGCATATAAGAGAAATTGTGTTGATTTAAAACATTTGCTAATATCGTTAATAAAAATATTAAAAAATAAGGGATCTAGATGCGACCCCTGGGGTCGCACAATAGAGTTCAGAACGGTATGCTTTAACTACAACTAACTGGGATCGTTTTAGTCCATTTTCTAAACGCTAAAAACTCCCCAAAGTTCTAACTTCGTTGACTCAAAACCGATTTTGAACATTTTTTTTTTATTATTTCGGTAAAAGTTTGTAGAAAAGTTCCCCATATGTGAGAAGGTGTGCTTTTTATTTTTTCAATTGTTATTAACAAATAAGTATTTTTTAATAAACTCTTAATTAAAAAATTTATAACTATTTGATTTATTCAAGAAATTGCCTGAAATTTGATAACATAAGGTTTTTGGGGTCGCAGATTACGAATCTGGCCTCAAAATGGGTCTAAAAAGAAAAAGGCGACGAAGGTCTAATTTTTATTTTATTTTTTTTGTTAATTTTTATTAGTAGTCTGGGGGGTTTTGGGGTTGCTGATTACGAATTTGACATTAAAACTTAACTAAATAAAAAAATGGCGGATCCAAAATGGCGAAAAGGGGTCATTTTTTTTAAATTTCTGATACCTATACCTAGAAGTTTTTTGGGTCATTCATCCCAAATTTTATGTTAAAATTTATCAAAAATGGAAAACGTCTGAAAAATGGTGGAAACAAATGATAGAAGAGTTAAATGAGTATTCAAGATATTATAATTTAATTGATTTATTAAAATTAATCCAAGATACATTTAAAAACAAAAAACAAAATTATTTAACTTTATTTTCTTCTTCTTCTACTTTTTCCATTGACACTGCCGGTCGTGAATTAAGGCAACTATTTCCGCCACATTCACCGCAAGCCGCTGAGCCTAAAGACCACTTTTCCTATACCCACAAGCTCGCACGCAACTAGTTTTGTAGTTGCAAAAAAATAATTTTTAAAATATTTTGTGGATCTGGTTCTTGTGTCATTAGGATTGGAAAACACTTTCCTGTATCATATTTCCAACCCCAATCTTTCCTTGAAATATCTTGGTTTCCCAGCCACAACTGTGTTTGCAAATACACGTGTTTTAAATGTTGTTCTGCTGGATCCATCGTAGGGCACAATTATGCTAAATTAACTCTACTTTTTTAGTAGACGCCTTAATAAAAGAATCAAACCAAAAATTCAAAATGTTTTTATTTAAAAAATATATGTATTGTATTGTCTGTAACATCACCTTGCGGTATGTGAATAATAAAAAACTTTCAATCACTTAAACATTTCTGTAAGAGTTTAAGCAGTTACCTTTCTTTGCACCATACATTGCAAGCACACATTTTATACCAAAATTTTTTTATATAAATTTTTGCAGTCTCTTGCAGATCACTGCTATTTTCAAATATTTTGACAAATTTATTCTTCTTGAACATAGCCATTGCTTCATTTACTAGGACTTATGCATGTGGATCTTTAATAAGGTGCCGATCATATTCGTCTTGTTCATCCTTATACATCTTCAATATATTAAACTATATTCAAAAGCCATAATCTGTACCTTGACACCAAAACTCGCATGCTAAGATGCTACATTTTTCCCATCTTGCTCTATGGGGTCGAGTCCTGAACACTTAACGAAACAATCACAAAAAAATCGAAGCCTTTGACATGTGGTTATGCCGGAGAATATTGGAGATATTATGGATATTATGAAAAAAAGTAAAGAGGTCATGGAACACCAAGATACGCAAATTCCAATACTTCGGACAAATAATGAGGAATGAGAATAAGTACATCCTACTACAATCTATTATACAAGACAAGATATATGGCAAACGTGGACCAGGACGCGAAAGAATATCTTGGTTGCAAAACCTAAGGGCGTGGTATGGGAAATCATCCAATGAGTTATCTAGGATTGCAACCAATAAAGTGAAGATAGCCGTGTTAATGGCAAACATACGAAATCTGATAAGCGCCTGAACAAGAAGAAGAAGAAGATTCTTTCTTCTGTTAAAACATGCTGAAGTGTTACATCAAGTTAAAGCATGTACAGAAAGAACATGCTCACTACAATTTATTGGAATGCGCAAATTGCAGGCTTTTAGAAAAAGATATTTTTTTATTATCTTTATTTTTGGCAGGTTTTAAAAAATATATATCTTTATCAGCATAAAACTAAAGCTGTTAATATAAGTAATACGTCTATATTCTCTGATACTACGACTATGTTTTTATTTGATGCATTGAGAGCTGTTGTAACTATTAACCGATCAGCATCACTTTCAGCTTGAGAGCAAGGATATTATTTGCAGCTAAAGTTTCTTTTAAAAAATTAATAAAACGACATGAAAGACATTTGCCAGAATTTTTTCTTGATACAACTTTAAAAACCTGTCTCTTTCAAATCGAATATCTGGTGCAGTTTTCGTTTTTAGACGTCGGTCTTTTCCAGCAGATTTTATTCTATGTTTCTGATAATCGACAAAAACACTTTTTTTTTCATAATTACGTACAATAAAATTAATATATCTAAAATTGCACCATACTGTTGAACAAGTTGCCATTTGTTTTTATGTAATAACATTCCTCCGTCGGTCATAAACAGAAAAATCTTTTAATTCAGAAATATCTTTTGGAAATTCTACAAAGAGGTCGTAGAAAACACATTTTTAGGCGTTGGAATTTATATGTATTCGTATGTTATATTTAAATGTATTTATTATATTTAAATTTGAGTGAATTTAACAGTTTAGAATTTTATTTGTATATAATGTTTATTAAATAATAATAATAATAATCGCACACAATAAAAATTTACGTTTTAATGCTATATTTATAATTACTGTGTCCAAAATCCCTAGATATGAGGCTACGTGCGGAATTCAGAAATGAATGCCGCTTTAAAGAAGTTATTTTTCATTTAAGATAAATTTTAAATTAAATTCGTAATCAGCTACCCCAAAAACCTCTAGGCATCTAATAAAAATTAAAAAAGAGAAAATAAAAAATTAGACCTTCGACACTATTTTGTAGACGCCATTTTTGTTTTTAGACCAATTTTGAGGCCAGATTCGTAATCATAGAACCTAAAAACCTTATGTTATCAAATGTCAGGCAATGGTTTAAATAAATAAAGAAGTTATAATTTTTTTTTAATTAAGAATATATTAAAAACACTTATTTGTTAATAACAATTGAAAAAATAAAAAACACACCTTCTCACATATGGGGAATTTTTCTATAGACTTTTTCCGAAATAATAAAAAAAAATGTTCAAAATCGGTTTTGAGTCAACGAAGTTAGAACTTTTTTCCTTTAGTAAATGGACTATTAGTTAAGTAAGATATTACCCAACACAAAAGGTTACCGCAAACACCGATCTGTTGCAATTTTTTAATTAAGATAAAGTGATCAATTTTATCAAAAGCTTTGCTAAAATCAGTGTACACGCATCCACCTTCGTTCTCTCATCCATTAAGGTAAGTACAAATTCAGAGTAAACAATTAAGTTTGAGGTAACTGAACGCCCTTTGAAGAAACCATGTTGCTGCGGAATTATTATTTCCCGTATCGAGTTATAAAATTATTCGTAAATAATTAATTCAAATATTTTACTAAAAGTTGATAATTTTGAAATTGGTCTATAGTTTTCGATATTATTTTTATCACCTGATTTATAATCGGGGTTACATATGCGATTTTCCGGAAAAATACCCTCTTCGAACGATTTATTAAAGATTAGAGATATGGGTTTACTAATTGTATAGTGACAAGTCTTTATAAACATAACTGTTATATTGTCTGGTGAACAACCGTTATTTGAATCTAATTTACTTATTAATGTAGCAATTTTGACATCCGTGATTTGAATATTATTAAGATTGACATGGGAATAAGAAATTTCATTTGTCTTACCTGTATCTGAGATTTGATTATATACTGAGTAAAAAAAATTGCCAATAAATTGCTGATCTCGGCTCCCTCTGTTGCGATCTCATCTTTGTGCCTCATTGAATTGGGGAGTCCATCTTTTGATTTTTTGCCAGCTATATATTTCCGTAAAAGTTTAGGGTTGTTTAGAATTTGATTTTCTGTATTCTCTATATAATTAATGTAAGCTTGACGTAGTAAGAGTTTTTATTCTTGTTTTTAAAAATGAAAATTCCCTATAATCAAAAGGAGATTTAGTTTTCTTGTATTTTTTATGAACACGATACTTTCTTGGCAGTAAAACAATTATGTCATGGGTGTTTTTTCCTTATAACTCTGTGGCACGTAAGTATCAATTACAGAACTTATTTCATTAAAAAAAAACTAACACATTCATTTATATTAAGTCCAGAAAATTTGTTATTCCAATCAATTAAATTAATTTCATTGTTAATGGCAATGTAATCTGCCTTTTTAAAATTAAATATTTTTCTTTCGCTATTAATTAAAGGAGATAGCACGGTGAAGTTAATAGCAATTTCAAGAGGAGGGTGATGACTATCCATCTTAGATAGAGAAGATAAACATTCAATGACTGATATTAATTCAAAATTACTTAATATTAGATCTAAAGTTCTGTTATTAAAATTTTTTACAATGTTGTGATATCTGTTAATAAATACTAAAATGAATTTAGAAAAGTTTTAATTGAATTAATTAATCAGTTACAATCAAACCATCGAAGAACGGTCCTATGTACTTATATTTTCTGTAATTATAAGCATATAGATACGTCAAACTCTAAAAAGAACGTAGTACGTATAATACTCCATCATGATTATCACTGTGCTGAACTAAAGCTACTGTTAAGTTCATAGCAATAGTAAGTTTTTGTTTCCGTTTTATACATTTATAATTTTTGTAACAAATAAATATACAACCACGACCGTTTCGTGTATCTGTTGTAAAATTGAAGTAGAATTATTAATTTAATAACCTTTTTAAAACATGAAGGAGTATAATTCTCTCATCTCAAAAAACTCTACTCCAACTACACCGTTTTATTTAATTACTTTGTTTACTTATGAATTGCATTTAACAATGTAGACAAAGTCTTTAAAGAAATGCAATATGCTTTGCGTCGTGCTCTTAAACTCGTCGCATGTGCTTTAAAGGCGTACTTATACACTAGTATCATAATATACTTATTAATTATTAAAGTAGTAATTATATAGATATGACATTTTAACATTTTTAACGTAAGCCAATAGCTATTAACATATCTAGCAATGTTATGAGTGTCATAACTGCCCCAGATGTTGTTTTGAAATCCGAGCTCGTAGAGCGAGGATTTTAAGACATCTAAGGTTTTTATGATTCATAACATCCCTGGTTTGTTCAATAGTTTATCGGTTGCAGTATGGTAATGGTTGCCATGTACAGTAAAGGAATATTGCCCTACAGATACACATATTTCAGTATAGTAAAGGTTGCCATGTACGGTAAAGGACTATTACCGTACCGATACAGTTACGACTTAGTTACCAGCCTACTTTTGTATATGTAAACAAATGCTTAATATCCTGAAACCGATAAACTTTGTTTACATAGTTTGTTTATACCGGGTGTCTTAAAAAGAATTACATCTAGTAGGTTTTTAATTTAGTTTGCATATAAATTTTTATGTGCTCTAGATTGTTATTGGTATTATGCGAAATTCAAAGCATCCTAGATGTAATTCATTTTAAGACATCCTGTATTTATTTTCACGTAACCTTGCGACATCACTACGATGAATATAGTTGGTAAGCGATATTTCCCAACAAGGCCACTTACGTTTTGAGTACCTACATTGTTTTTGCATATTTTGCACGCTGCCCAGTATTCACTGTATACTGTTCCTATTGGTTGAAAAAGCAAACTATGACTTACAATTAGGGTTGTGCCTTTGACCGGTCAACAACTTTTTGGTCAATTGACCGGTCAATTGACCAGCCAATTGACCGCTCATTTGACCATTTTAATTTTTTTAATTAACCTTTTTTTAATCAATTATATTGATAGTTCTGTAAGTTTAAGCAAATCACAAAGTTAACTATTATCATATTACCACCAACCCTTTTGATTAGTATTTATAAGTGCATATAATTAACAGTTTTAACAATTATTTCATTTTATACTTTCGGTAACTAAAATAATACACCATTTATTGGCCATATATTTATGCTTCAATAAAAACAAATCATTACTGCATAAGTACAGCAAAGAAGAGAATAATAACAAACTAAAATGTATTAAGAAACCCCCCAACAAACATTGGTCGCTGTGTGAATCCCCTCGCTAAATATGTAAATCCCCTGCATTTTTGCAATTTCAGTAAATGTTTGATGAGTTACAGGCTTACAGCCAATAATAAAGACCTTCTAAAAAAAAAACGTTGATTGATAGTGTAATTTAATATAAGCAATTTTAAGGCTAAAAGAGCATTTGACAGCGAATTTGACCACACAGTTTTTGACCGTGGTCAAATTGACCGGTCAATTGACCGGTCAATTGACCAAGGCACAACACTACTTACAATACAGTGTGTCCCGGGATTGATATTAACAAAAAATGCGATGGACTAATAATTTCTGAATTTTATTTTAAGATTGTGGGATTAATTAAGTCCTGCTTGGTTTGAAGAAAATGTTAAGAACATTTACAGTTTTTGAAAAACAAGTCAGCCTTGTCAGCGATACGAAAATATTTTCTAAAATTAAGTTCAAACCAAGCAGGACTTAATCCCGCAATCTTAAAATAAAATTCAAACATTTTTAGTGAATCGCAATTTTTGTAACATCAATCCTAGGACACACTGTATATAATATGTGGCTTATGTACTCAAGTGCTCAAGTCTTCTTTCTGATGTTTTTGTTTTTGTAAAACCGTCCGCTTGAAACAAAAGTATAAATTGTTAAGCATGTAATTACCTACAACTTTTATTATTGCCACTTTTTTGTTGAACCAACCATGGATGCCCAAAATGGCTTCAAACTATTTATTTCCCTACACGAATAACGTCATGTACGTTTGTAAGTCGTTATATTGGGTCTAGTATGCTTATAGCCTAGTCGGTCTGAGCAAAGATGCCTATAAGGAGTGACTATGGTTGTTTTAGTTTTTGAAGTAGGAGCATCTTGAAGTGGTTTTATTGAGTTGTTTGGAGTAAAAATAGTTATTTGTATACCTAGGGACTGAAGCTCAACTTTTTATCACTAATGTGGAATTCAGTTATCGAGGCCCATAGAACCCAGGCAAATAAACCGCTGAGAGATAACAATGAATTTCAGTGTGTTTTTTTTTTAAATCGAGAAATCCGGAAATAAAAACAATTAAACTAACACTATTTTTTAAACATTTAATTTAGTAATATTAATAGTAATGGTACAATATTGGTTATTCATTATATTTCGAATTGCAGTCGGTTTGAACTAATACCAAAATCCAAAACCAATAGTTCGGTGCCATTTTGTGCCTTCATGATTAGTACTACAAAAACGCTAATGACAAAAGTTGTAAATAATTACACGCTAAACAGTTTTTATTTTAACTTTCTTTTTGTGAAAAGGACGGTTTTCAAAGAATCCGCTAAAACCGTATTTGAGATTCCATTTTCCAAGATGGCGGCTTGAGTACAATTTTTGATTTTTGGGAATTTATAAAAAGCTGGAAAGAACATATCTAGAAATTCCTTTGCTTGCATGAAATGTTTTTCCTGAAATATATTGTTGCATTAATATTTACAAGTTTTACACATAATTATTTAAATTGTAAAGATCAACAACTCCTGTTCTGGATAAGCACAAGTTATTACCAATTTTACCTTATTTAAGTGTAATTAATTAGAGAAATCCAAAATTACGTCTACAAATAATAGAACCGTTTAATCTTCATTCTACGGTATAATGATTATTGTAAAATACATATTGCTTACATGTTTATATTGTTGACTTAATGTCTTTTTAAACAATACATTAATGTTTGTTAATTAATTAAGCCACATTCTTCATATTGCCTCCCTTGAAGGAAATTAGAATTGTAATCGACAGACTTGTGATTCTTAGAGTAATTTGCCTATGATGTAAAAGCAGTAAAGGATCGAGCATACGAATAATAATTTAATTAATGGTGTTTACGCCAACATTTAAAGTGTGACCAGGGTGGGGTGAAATTTAGCACCGAGCCCAAAATGTAAAATTTAAGTAGTACGGTACAGCTCCCTTGCAGGGTAACATTGTGTTAACTTGTGGCTTAGTGTAAGTAAGCTTAAATAAATAGTTAAAATCCCGAGGGAGTAATTTATTTAAAATACGACATAACCGTACCAAACATTGGTCCTTCGACGCAGCCGGATATCGTTAATCACGGCAAAATCAATTAATATAACAAGAATATCAAGAGTTGCATGGTTTCGGATCACAAGCTGGGGTACAGAAGCAGCTTCCAAGGGAAGGCAAATTTCTACCTCAACGTCAACATCTGGGACGCACTTGTCCACCGTAGGATCGGACCGACCATCAGCATAGGACGTGACTGAACAAAGGAAAAATCTGCAGGTCAGTTGGGCTAGAATCCATCTAATCCTTTCCTTTGCCACTTCGGTTATTTAAATACTTTTCTTTGTGTGTGGCTGCCGGCACATTTCTTTCAAGTTGAATTTCATTTTGCATTACTTCTGTAATTTTCAATAATTTCGTTGAGTGTCAGAAATGGAAACTGAACTAAGAGATTTAATTTCAAAACGCGGCAAGATAAAGGCACGTTTAACAAGGTTGGACACATTTTTTAAAACTTGCAACGACAACACTGGTGCTGTTGATTTAAAATTACGGCTTTCAAAAAGTGAAACTATTTTTGATGAGTACGAGCAAACGCAAGATCAAATTGAAGACCTTGTAGGCGATGATAGTCAAACAAACGATCGAATTTCATTCGAAAACGATTATTTTAGTCTTATGGCCCGAATAAATATTTTTTTGGAAGAACATTCACAAGCGGCAAGCGCAGTTCGTCAAAACGAAGACACGGCAACGAGCAACAATAACATTAATAGCGTCCAATTTGAAAATCAACTAAAACTTCCCTCGCTAAATTTACCTGTGTTTGCAGGCGATTATAGCCAATGGCATTCTTTTTATGAAACATTTTCAGCGTTAATTGATCAAAACGATAAATTATCAAAGGTGCAGAAGTTTTTTTATTTAAATT
This sequence comes from Agriotes lineatus, assembly GCA_940337035.1. Lineage (NCBI taxonomy): Eukaryota > Metazoa > Arthropoda > Insecta > Coleoptera > Elateridae > Agriotes > Agriotes lineatus. The sequence goes on from CALNHX010008583.1 coordinate 56,033, forward strand.
CATGTTTAAAAGACGAAGCGGCTAGATTAATAGAACCGTTAAGTGTAACAGCCGACAATTATGAAATCGCTTGGGATCAATTAAAGGCTAGATTTGAAAACAAACGGCTACTAATCAAAAATTACATAAGCGCATTATTTAACTTGCCTACTATAACAAAGGATTCTTTCGTTCAAATCAGAAATTTAATAGATTCGATAGTTATTAATCTTAAGGTACTAAATAACTTAGGTTTAGCAAGAAGCCCATTGGCAGATTCTTTATTAATTCATTTAATTACCTCAAAATTCGATTTTGTAACAAAAAGAGAATGGGAATCAAGCTTAACAAAAGATATCCCGGGAATAAACGACATGATTGAGTTCTTAAAACACAGAGGTCAATTACTAGAATCACTAAATTTAACCAAACCTGTAAATAAATCAAACCCATTTTCAAAGGGACACTTTAAGAATTCCAATTGCACAACAGCTCAAGTTCTAAGTACTAAAAATTGTCAATTATGCAAAACTAATCATTCAATTCATCAGTGTGATCAGTTTTTAAAATTGCCCGTTGAAAGCAGAATCAATCAAATAAAAACATTAAAGTTGTGTTTGAATTGTTTCAAGGCAAATCACACCGCAAGCCATTGTTTTGCACGCAATTGTAGGATATGCTATAAACGGCATAATACATTGCTGCATCTGAATACGCAGCCAAAGGAAAATACACAAGACAACAATTACACAAATAAAATAATTACTCAGTTTGATTCAGTAGCAGGCCCTTCAAGGTCAAGTACTGAACCCAATGAAAATAATACACTGATAAATGCCCATTGCCAAAACAATAAGGGGTTGAGTCAAGTTTTATTGTCAACTGCACTCGTTCATCTTACTGATGTCCACGGCAATTTGCACCTATGTCGATCTCTTTTAGATGTTGGATCGCAATCAAATTTTATAACAAAATCGTTATGTCGAAAGTTAGGTCTTGCTACAATATCTGTAGATTTGCCCATAGCGGGCATCAATCAATCCCACAGTAAGGTGACTGAGCGAATAAACGTTGAAATTAAATCACGTATAAGCAACTTCGTAACAAATGTAGATTGCTTAGTTTTATCAAAAATAACAGAAAACTTGCCATCATTTAGTTTTAATGCATCTTCAATGAAAATTCCACAAGGTATCAAGCTTTCAGATCCCAACTTTAACGTATCGGGTCCAATTGATTTGCTGCTAGGTGCAGAATTGTTTTGGGATTTAATTTGTCAAGAGCAAATAAAAGGAAGGGGACAACCATATTTACAAAACACCAAGTTAGGTTGGATTTTTGGCGGCACAATTAGTAGCGAACAAGTTGTTTCAAATATATCTTGCAATCTTACATTAAATACGTTAGAACAGCAGGTAACACGATTTTGGGATATAGAAGACGGCAAGGATGAAAGGAATTTAACAAAAGAGGAATTGCTGTGCGAACAGCATTTGTTAGATACCCATAGGCGCAACAACGAAGGTCGCTTTGTGGTACAACTTCCGTTCAAACAAGAAAATTTAAATTTAGGACTGTCAAGGGACAATGCATTACAACGTTTTTATGCATTGGAACGCAAATTTAAAAAACAAGTTGATTTAAAGGAAAATTATGCTTCGTTCATTAAAGAATATTTGGAGATAGGACACATGGAATTAGCGCCTTCAAACGAAATTTCAAATGATCTAAATGCATACTTTTTGCCACACCATGCGGTAATCAAAACTGAGAGCGTCACCACAAAATTGAGAGTGGTGTTTAACGGTTCTGCCAAAACAACAACCGGAGTGAGTTTAAATGACACATTGTTAGTTGGTCCTACAATTCAACAAGACTTGTTTTCTATTGTCACCCGATTTAGAATTCATAAGTATGTGTTTACGGCTGACATTACAAAAATGTATCGACAAATTGTTGTTGATAGTAGTCACAGGAACTTTCAGAAAATTTTATGGCGAAACACTCCAGACGAACCTATAAAAACATACCGTTTAAACACTGTCACGTATGGCACAGCATGTGCACCATTTTTAGCTGTTCGTTGCCTTCAACAATTAGCTGAAGACGAAAAGTTAAACTATCCTTTAGCTTATAACGTAATATTAAAGGATTTTTATGTCGATGACGTATTATCTGGAGCTAATTCAGTCAAAAAATTAAAAGCCATCCGCGACGAACTGACAGAGGCATTATTTAGAGGAGGTTTTGAACTTCAAAAGTGGTACTCGAATAACGCAGATTTAGTCCCAAAAAGTCACGCTGATTCTGCTGAAAATCAAATCATCAACGCTGACAAACAAGGTGATACAAAAACACTAGGATTAATGTGGAATAACCATTCCGATACAATAAAGTATAAAATAATGCAGTGTGCAAAACCAACAAAGGTGACCAAACGATCAGTTTTATCCACTATTGCCCAACTTTTTGATCCTTTGGGTTTAATTAGTCCAGTATTAATAACTGCCAAAATTATTCTACAAGCAATTTGGGCGGAAAAAATTGGTTGGGATGACGCTGTACCACATCATATACAACTGCAGTGGACCAACTTTGTAACAAACTTTATCGAGTTATATAAATTAAATATTCCTAGGTGTGTAGTCTCTGTACAGGACCCTATCATATTTGAGATGCATGGTTTTTGTGATAGTTCTGAGGTTGCTTATGGCGCAACGGTCTATATTAGATCTGCAAACGGCCAAGGGGATTATTCCACGCATTTATTATGTGCAAAAACTAGGGTTGCACCATTAAAAACCGTGTCTTTACCTAGACTAGAACTGAGCGGTGCATTGTTATTAGCCCAACTAATTCATAAAATTAGTAAAACATTAGATCTTAAGATTGCAAAATATTATTTTTGGTGTGATTCTACCATTGTCCTTTCATGGCTGAGTGCCGAACCAAGTAATTGGAAAACGTTTGTT
>CALNHX010008584.1:0-58967 GCA_940337035.1 Agriotes lineatus
TAGTATTTTGTGTAACGATATTTGATGCTTACTTGAGTAATTATATATTTGATTAATTGGTTTACTTACCCGGTTGTTTAGCAGCCACGTTTAAATTGTTTTGATAGGTATTGCAGCTGCTTAAGTAATCACTTTCTCATATGCTTTCCATGCGCAACAACCTAGTGCATTGACATCAATTTGAGTGTGGGATTTAGCTGTCAAATTTTTTGTAATGTGCTGCTGTGGCTATGCTACCGCCGACGGTATTATTTCTGAGTTCAACTAGCTGCCCATTTCTAAATTTATAGTCAATTTTAGAGTTTGGAATGACCGCACGTAGTGACTTGGAGCTTCATAAAATGCCCTAGGGATTCCTTATAGGTTCTAGCATCCCTAATGAGATCTAATGAACTGTAAGTACCGCCCCGCTTAAATTTTGTGTGCAGCAAAATGAATTTATTAAGCCTACTCTCGGTGTTAAATGTTGGCCTTACTTTATGCTTGCGCTATTCGCACCCTTTGTTTTGCACTCAGCTTAACGGAGAATAGTTGAGTATCTAGAGCTTTTTGTGTTCTTGATCATAAGTTACTTTAGTCATGCACGCGTTGTGTCGATCACCGCTTCACGGTGACCGCCGCTCTATTTGTGTTCATCCATGCTTCGGCGTTTATTTAATTGGTTTAAAATTTGAGCACTATCTAGGTGGTTACTAAGTATCTAGCGCCCTTCTGGCTGGAATAGAGTTACATAACACTATTCGTAACTCTATGGGTCAACTTGTGACATTTACTGATGTTAACCCTGAATTGGTTATGATAATTAATTGTGATATGTATTGGCTGTGATAGATTTATTTTGTCGGTTGATTTGTTTTATCTGTGTATGTATATCGTTGGTATGTGTCTTTTGTGAGATTTTATGATGTGTGCACTATAGAACCAAATTCGAAATAAATATTGTTACTAGTTATTGGTTCTGCTGTTAATTTGGTTTGCTTGGTATATCTCTGACCTTGGGGAGGTCCGACCCAAGAATTTGTCTACATCGAAGACCTGGCGCCGTCTGCCATAGTTTTGTTGCAGCTTTGATGGAACCCCGAATCTCTCGACTACTTAGCCAACCTAGGCTGATATTTACGAGCTGGAAGAATACCTAATACAACTTTCGCTAACAGGTAAGAGCCACCCTTCGCCATCCTTCGTTACACTATGCAGCAAACAGTCAGTGGTGGTGTAGTGGCAAGAAGCACAAAGAAATCAAATGTTCAAATGACGAAAAGGGCTAAACAACTCTTCTTCTTCTTATATTGGGTCAATGACCTGTTTGTACTCAAATGATTGGTTTCCCTAAACTCATTTACATTAAGTGGTTTGGTTGCTACTCCTATTAGAAAATATTTACCACATATCTTTAAAGGTATGGATACTGTTAGTATGCTATGCTTCTATGCTTATGTAGGCTTTAGCGTGAACAAGATGAAACAAGAGATTAAGAATAGCGTCGTTAATAACACCAAAAATAATATTTTAATTCGTCTACGACATAGAGTAAAATACATACATAGTGACTAGTGTGCACCCTTGCATTTGTTACAGGAAGACCCCGTTGAAGACCTGGTAACAAGCTTAAAGGTGGACAAGTAACTTAGTGTGAAAGGGGCATTACACTGAAATAAAAAGGGACTCGCTGGCCATAGTCTGCGCCAGTACCTGGAAAGACACGGAAACAAATTCGTATTATTTAAGGGCGCTACCTGATATTCGTCTACGTGCAGTGTACTGAGTAAATTCCACCAGAAGACGTTGCTTTTGTCGATGAGTAATATGTACTAGTGCTACAAAAAATAGGACAACGGTTTTTTAGCTGTGTGAATCTGAATCCGTAATTGACAACTGAGATGTGATTGACTTTCAAATTATTTTGAAAACGTGATTGTCAATCATGCCTAAAGTAAGTTCAGTTTCAAAAGCACGAATTAATTCTTGCTAAACAAACTGTGCAGCTATTCAGCAAATTGCACATTTATTTAGTTTTATAATTGTTTATACGCTAGCTTCTCATATTAAAATGTGGTATGACATATGAATAATTCTAACTATCATATGGCACTTAAGGTCATTTAATCAACTAAAATAATGAAAATGCATTAATAGCTAATGGTTTTAGAAGCTGTCCTAGCTTTTTCTGGTAGTTACCAATAGTATGTGTTTCGCTCAAGAATTGAACTTAACTGGCTTCGTAACCTCTGAGACCGCTTATTTGATTTAAAAATATGCTCCATGATAAATTTAACACCTCCATTAAATAACACTTATCCTATCAGTTTCTGGTCCAGATACTCTATCTCTTGCGAGATCACATGAGTCTCCAGATACATTGCAAAGAGAAACATGTTAATAAACTGGTTCAGAGAGCTTAACCCGTTATGCACGGGGATACGCCTCAAAACTTATTTCACAATGCAGCTTACGTTAAAAACGTGTACAAAATTAACATAATTTACGCATACAACATCTTAGATTGGGACATATTCAAAAATTACCATAAATTTCGCATGCAATACTAAACAGAAAAAAATATAATTACTTACATGGCAAGCTGAGATAATCAAGAAAGGTCTATCGTAGGACTTTGCTTTACAGCATAGCTGTGCGAGGAAATTCTGTGGCACTGGCACGAGTTGAGATTGGAATTTCAGGTAGATAAACTGCGATTCGGAAGCTGGATGAATACAAGACAGATAATAGTATTCCAAAAAATTGGAAGTAAAGAGCTTACCAAAGAGCTTCATTCACGGGACAATAACATTCATCTACCAACTGAACTTGGCGCGAAGAGGTCCGCAGTCTCCTCTACCTTGCACGAATATGCTAGTAATGGCGTCACATCTCAACCACAGCTAACAGACTGCGAAGTAGAAATAAAGTATGACGATCAGGCATGGTGGAGTAATATAACTTGTTCTTCTTCATATATTTTAGGGCTTAGTCCTCTTGTTTAATTCCCTTCTGTGTGGAATGTTTAGATGTTGAGTGTGGAAAGGATGAATTTTTTAAAATGCACTGATTTAACACATAAATGACAGCCTATGCAAATGGAATAACCTTATTGATTTCATATAATACAGAAATAATACAACAGTAAGTTTTAAATAAAACCTAGATTTTGAAAATGGTATTTAAACGTTCTCCCCGTCGACGAACGCAAACTTCTGCCTGCTGAAACAGAGCGATAATTTACTATTGTATCCATAATTTCTGCAATTCTGTCCATATTTCTCACTTGGGCTGTTTGTTTGTCTGAATTTTTACTAAATTTTCCATCCTGAATGGATGTACCCATCTTCGTATCGATTTAGAGGAAGAAGCAATATTTGGATTAAACCTTCGTGAAAAAACACTGATCTCTCTGATCTAGTATTTGTTCTATAGTATTAGTCTACGATACGAGGAATATAATGCGATCCAGAACGCCCTAGGGCGTTAAGGGCTGCTCTGCAAGCTTTTCAAATTATTTGCTTATTCAAAGTGGAAAATAAGACACGGGCATTACTTGCTGTTTATAGCTTTGGGTGATTTATAAACCCTCCAGCAGTGTTGTTCCAGGCGTAAAATTTTTGGTGCCAAAGTTAGGGAAATGTTTTTGCTAGATTTAGGGAGATTGTGCTAGATTACAATGTTACCATCTATGTACAAGAAAACAGTCCATAGCAAGCACAACATTTTAATAAATATCAATTCAAGTGTTACCAATATTACTGGTCGTCGTTGTACCTATACCAAAACACATATAACACACGTTATATGCTCTTTGCCTATACATCAGTCAAATTGAATCTGCCATTTTTACTCACATATCGACTCATTATCAGCTGACTATTAAAATTTTGCCCATCAGATGCTGTAGTTTGAAATGTTTTAAGGAAATACAACAAACTATGCAATTGTGCTGAATTTTGGTATTGGGGTGCTAGCATGTAGATTTTTGTTGATTGTGCTAGATCTAGCACAATTGTGCCAACAAGAACAACACTGCGCCTGAAGCCAAAAACTCTTAGGCTTCTATACTTATAGGCCTTGAAAGGTCATAAACATCTTTATAATACCCTTGATGCATAAATAGCTATAGTGTTTGTGAGTTTGTTTTGTAATAGCAGGCTGATAAAATACGTAAGATGTAAAAAAGTCACCTTGCATTTGAATTTTATGACATCGCAAAATGCTATTCTCTGTAAAAAAATCTAAGAGAAGAAATATTTTTTTCTCACGAATTGTTTTAAGGTAGCTAGCCATTATGTGTAACCTATACTGTTTTTTTCTTACTCATACCGCCTGTGAACTAACATTTATTGTAATTATATGCATTTATCTAGAAGATGATGCAAAAGAAGGAAAACATGTAGGCTAACAAAGGTACTTATTAGAAAGTTCTTTTACATTATGTTCCTAACAACTCTATTGAGATAAGTATCTGTTTTGGAGCAGTTCGGTGAAGGCGACTGTCGCATCTGATTTTGTTGCATTAATAAACTTATTCTGTGGTATATCTCTAATTCCGAAAACTAACCAGCTCATTGCTTTCTCAGTTAGTCATAGAGATAGGGAGGGTTCTAAATTTAAAGAGGAACATTCGTTCACTCTCTAAAGTCAAGTTAATTGGTACGGGAAAATATTCCTTTTGTTAATTGTTGACGAGCCATTACGGTCTTTTAAATGAGAGCGTTGAAGGCGTTACTGCACTATGAACTGGGATACACCCGTCGAGCTGACTTTAAACACATGTAAAAGTAAGCGGTAAGTTACACAAGTAAAGCAACAAGTTCAGCATATGAGCTAAGACACTTCCCAAAATTCAGGGTAATTTTTTTCTGAATGATCTTGGTTCCATTGTATCATTTAAATTTATGGGTAAACTAAACAAGTAACTTGAAAAAATATACATGAATTAGACTTAGCTGGGTGCTATTCCTCATCGGCAGTGAAACTCCATAAACCAAGGGAAATTGGAAGCTTCGAATGTTGCACATAATCGTTCGAAAGTATTGGATCGCTCTCCAACCAAATTAAACTACATAGGTGGGCTCACATTTGCAGCGAGAAAATGGAGGTAAAATGGGAAGCTTCTCCGTGAGATAGATGGTGAAGCTCGTATCAATACTAAACGCTATGTAGGTGACGATTGCTAATCACCCGCTCAAACTAAACTATTCGTTGTTCAGTGGGGATTCGATCTTTAAGCAATCCTAGCACCTTTGAAACGTATTTCGAATTTCATCAGGATTATTTCTTTCTAAATCTCTTCTAACGGTATTATTTTTTATTTAACTGACAAAATGCTCGCTGCGATTAAACTAAAAAGTTTTCTTTCTTTCTGTACTGAACGTTGAAGAGCTTCATTTAAGCCACCTTTAAATTGTAATGAGAAAAAACACTGTATTAGCTAACTTCTTACATATAATTTTGAAATTCCTTGCCGACTTATATATATATATATATATATATATATATATATATATATAGCGGTTTGTTTACAACTTTTATGTCATCTACCGCATCTCAGTTTCCACATTTTTCTATCAGCATAATCGTCTTCTTCCAAATTTCTTTTTTGCATAGCTTCCCTTATACCATCATTCCATGATTTTCTTGGCCTTCCTCTTTTTCTCTTGTAACGTGGATTCCATCCCCATACTTTTTTTGGTAGTCTCTCGGTGTTCATCCTTCTCATGTGCCCATACCAAAGCAGTTGTTTCTGTTCAACTGTATCGGTAAGTGATTTATTTATTTGCATTACTTCTTTAATTCTTTCGTTTCTTACTCGGTCCATTATTGTTAACTTGCAGCATCGCCTCCAGAACATCATTTCTGTGGAATTAATTTTGTCTTTTATTTTTTTATTTACAGTCCATCCTTCGGCTCCGTATCTAACGCTACTTTCGATAAAAGTACTATTAAATAGCCTTTTTTTAAAATGTATGAAGAACAATAAGTCGCCAGGTCTGGGAGGTATACCCATTGAACTTATCAAAAATTCCCCTAGAGTAACTCTGGAAGCCCTTACGAATATATTAAATGATTGCATGAAAGAAACGGATATTCCAGAAGAATGGAAAATAGCTTATATAAGCTCTATTCATAAAAAGGCCAATAAAATGGACTCCGGAAACTATAGGGGAATTAGCGTCACGTCATCATTGGGTAGACTGTATGGACGAATAATTAATTCTAGAATAGAAGAAAATTTAGAGGAATCAGAAGAACAAAGCGGTTTTAGACCAGGTAGATCTTGCATAGACAATATCTTTTGCATAAAACAGTTGGCAGAGAAAATTATAGCACACGGTCGAGAGATGCAAATTATATTTATAGACTTGAAAAAAGCCGATGACACTGTACCTTGCCGACCTACAATGCATAATTTCAATAATTAAAGTGCATAGGAACACACCGTCACTTCCCACAACTTTATATCCTCTCGCCATTTACGCTACACTTCGCCTTCGTGCTGCAACAAACTTCCGCATGTTCTGTTCCAGTCCGAGCGCAGAGTGCATCGCAGGAGTAACAATAAAATAGTCAAAAGGAGGAAGGCCAATAAAAAGTTTGTCAAGTTAGTTGCACAACATTGTAACGCAAATGGCGTCAATATTTCAGAGCAAGGCTCTTCGTGCAGCTTGTTTGCTAACGAAAACTACCACTAGACTTTTATTCACTATAAAGTTGCCCAATAACGGCATCACCAAGTACGAACCTTGCATAAAGCCTTCACCGCTGTGCTTTATAGGTTGTAAATATCCCTAATACCTGACTCGCGGGCTTCACGGGGGTACTTTTAAATCCCGAGGATGCAGCCGGCATTAACCTTGACCGCGGCCTCTGATGCACATAAAACAAGCTCAGGCTAGAAGCAATTGAATTTGCCCAGTAGAAGGATATTGAGTAATTTTAAAACTGATAAAATTATTCTGGGAGTTAATTAATGTTCCCCATTTACGGTCTAGGTATCAGCAACTTGAAAATTTTTCTTGCAAATAGTGGGGCTCTATCGAATTACACCAAGATGTGGATGGACTTCTCCAACGGCCGCAAACAACATTTACTCGGATAAAAGAACATATTGTCCAGACAAGGATGGGGGCAAGGTTGTAGCTATACGTCTGGACACCGCGTCCATTCGGAACATTTCTTAAGACAATTAATCGTTATCCAGAGCAATAATCTGTAATAAAAACCACTGATTTTGAAATATGTTGAACAATGCTTTATAACACTTATTTGAATGCAATATAATTAAATAAAATTTAACTGAATTCAAAGGCAAGGTCTAAATTATAAGCTCAACTTTAATTGAGAGCCTTTTTTACTTCCCTCGTCTGAAGGACGAAGGAAATATTGTAATCACGAAAATATCACCATCCGAGATTTCTTAAGATCTTCACGTTTCAGGGTCCGTAGATGACGAAAAACAGGTTTTCTCAATTTCGTCTGTCTGTCTGCCTGTCTGTCTATCTGTCTGTCTGCCTGTTGGCGGTACAACTCAAAAAATATTGGTCGGAGGAAGACGATATTTTGCATACACATTATATATTGCTACTTCACGTATCGCTCCATTAATCTGTACTGATTCGGGTTCTTACTTCTTGTAACCTATTATTATATGTTTACGACTTATATATATTTTATCAATTTTATTTGAATGATAATAGTTATTCTTTGTGCTAGCTCCTGAAAATTCCTTTTATCTAGATTGCTTATTCTGAAATATTGATGTTCTGATTTTAGTTTTATTACAAGTCAAAAATAACTTCTGTCAAATGATATGTCAAACAAATTTGAAAATTAAATGACAAATACCAGATCGTTTCATTAGTCACACAACAATATCGAACAGTAAGTAATTCTTTAATAATAAATTCACCTTTCAAATCTTTATTTTCTTTTAGTGCTTTTATCTGCTCCATTCTACCTGCTACCACAACCGCTTCAGTACCCAAACAGCTCCAATGACAGAAAAGATGTGCAAACTGACCAGAATTAAGGACACAAACTCCTACACAGCATAGAACCCAATACACCCTAGCTGCAGCCACTACTCTACCAATGGTCCTTACTTGGAATTCTCTCCTAGCACCAACATTTCGACGTAATCCAAATCAATTGATATACAATGTCAAATGTAATTCTCCATTAAACTTCACTTAGTACTTTTCTCTATTTATTCTCCTCTGTAGATTAGTTCTGCTCCCAGTTTAGTTTTTTACCACATACTTGCAAGCTTCCTTAGATTTATATCTCTTCTTCTCCTTCAATTAAATTTCATCTTCATATCACCATGTAAATTTAGTCTTACAAATAACTCTTCTTAATCATTTTCTACTTTTAACACTCTATATCCTTATTTTTTATTTTTACCTACTATTTATAATAATTTATTTGGATTAAGTATTTGCCATTATCTTCAAACCTTATTATTTTAATATTACATTATATTTGAATCTATCTGTTTTGCAATTAGCCATATTTTATTCAATTATAAATTCTATTTTCTTTTCTAATGGCATACTAATTATTCATATTCTCAATTCGTATTTAAATTCCCCCTGATTATATTTAACTATTGTAATCCCTTAATTATATTTTAAAATTGATTTTTATACCCCTGTTTATATCATTATAATATATACCTGGAATGGAACCGGGAAAATGTCCGACAAATATATACAGGGTGAACACCTTAAAAAAACAAAATTTTGATTATTTCTCATTCACCTTAGTAATAGATACAAGTAATAATTTGAACATAGTCCAGGCTTTATTTTTACCAAAAATGGGGGCCATTTTTACAATAAAGAAACGTGGCACAAATTAGGGCGATACTAAATATAGCTGCGACGTATAAATTCTAGAGGTCGGTCCTCCGTGGCGCAGGTTGAAATTTCCCAGTCACTTGCAATATTTCACTAAACGTTGGGGCTGCACAAGCGGTCCGCCTGCCGTTAGAATTCGACCACTGGTAACGTCTTTTTTTTTAATTTATTTAATTTATTAGAAACGTAAAGTTATTTTTACTCCTAACTTAAATTGATTTTTAAAATTATTTAGAATCCCAATGTCGACGAGGGAAGTTCTGGGTAAAGCCTTTTACAGATTTTTTACAAATATGTCTGCAGTAACAGTTCTGATAAATTTGAAAGAAAAATATGTCACGGATCTCATTGGGTACAAGTTCTCTTCGATCTTTCTCATCATAAATGTAATTCATCAATAGACTAAATTGAAACTCCTGCAGCTATACAAATGTAGAAGAAAATTCTTATGAAGTTCCAAGCGACGACTCAATAAAGTATTGAGTTTAAAGCAATATTTGGTTTTGGTTCACATACTGCTTTTGGGAGCAGTTTAAAGTAATGGCTAATGGCCATTTAAGACCACATCGTGTCCACCATCGAAAGTTTGCTGAGAACCCCAACTCCCTAGTCCTTCAGTTGAATTTGGGCAGGGTCCAAAACCATTTGTCGCGTATTAAAAGGAAAACTGCTTTAGTCATAGCACTATTCGAATTTGTAGTTGAGATTCTAAAGTCATCTGACCTTATAGTTAATAAGTCCTTGAAACAAATAATGTTTGGTTTAGTTTGCATTAAATATTTCTGAAAGCAACGATTAAAAAGCTGTATTTGGTGGTCTTGCAAATAGCTATGGTCAAATTACCGACAGGCTAACCCATTCAGTAAACAAAATGAGTTAACCGTTTTAGGCGTTACAAATAAATTCGTATAATTACAAACAATGGAACCGATATTAAAAAACTTTTATTTAAAGAGCTCATTGTTATTTGATTTTTATTTGCACGGACGTTCGGTAAATGCAACGTTTATTAGTTTCAAATGGATATGAACTGCGGGCGATGTTCGCCCTTCCGTTAATTTTTTATTTAAAAAGCTTTTCGTCAAATCGAACACGTCATAAATTTGGCTTGCTCTTGGCGGCTGTCCATTGTCCGGCAGGTGGTGCATTATTTGTTGCGTGCATGCGTGAATGTATCTATTGAGTTTAACCTAGCTTGTTTTGTTCCAGGTAAGCCGACATGATGGAGTGAATCCATGGGTGAGTTTGTCAGTATTATCTTACGAATAATTATATTATACCACCCACCACCCTACTAGAGTAATCCTTACTGTTCGAAATCCTCATACAGATACTACTAGAATAGTATACAGTAATTCATTTGTAATAATTAGACAATATGCCGTTGATGTCATCGATGAAGATGCATGCTATTAACTAACTGGATCGTAATATAACCACGCAACATAAATACTAAGTGGTTTAACGTAGTTGCATTCAAACCATCTATTCTAAACACCTATTTCTGCACTCGTGCAGGATCTACATTGGTCAGCCGATTGTGTTTTCGGTATTCTATTTCTTCAGTGGAAATTCTGAGGCATTATTGCTTTTCAACCTTTCGCTTGTGTTAAATAATAACACTGTAGCCTCAAGTTAGGTAAAATTGCAACCGTCACGTCACGGAAACTTGCTACATGAACGTGAACACACTGTGTACTGGACAAAACCAAACAATTACGGCTACAGATCGAAGGTAGCCGATTAAGGAAGCTAAAAACTTAGTTGGAAAGTAACGAGGAAAAAGATTTAAATTTGCGAACGGATTGCATCTTCAGTTGAGTGTTTTCGATGATCCGCGCTTCTATTCAAAGCGCGAATAAAAATGTGGAAATTCAATCTTTGACTAATTTTAATGAAACTAAGTTATCTGTTGGTGCTTCAGCATCCTCTAGATGGAAGCCGTATCCTAAATTGTAAACGTGCGAAATTATTAAGCCATTTTTCGAAATATATTAAACAGCCTTTTTGCGGAATAGTACACCTTGTAACGCGGCGTTTTACCTTGACCTGCACCCTACTGTATTGTTACTTTATATTGCCCTGGGTCGCTAGCTTATTCAGTCGGAGAGGTATAAGACTCTATTAATATCATCAGTGCGGTTAAGGGCAAGCTAATATTGTCTTGGGGTAGCTCATTGTCACCTGAAATGTTGAACTTACACGGGTGCACACTACAAGAAATAAAATCCCAACAGTTTACATAAAAATACATATAATCGGCAAGAAACACTCAAATACCAGAAAATACATATAGAGAAAATACACAATACAAAGGCTGTACGCTACAGGTATAAAAAAACAACTTAAATATGCCGCTATAGTTCAATTATAAACGGAAAGTTCAATGTCAATAACTCGAAATGGAATTGGACACGGCGAACCTGTCTACCTTAAAATGCACGGCCTGGTCCGTTCAATTTAAACAATGTGTTGAGGAAGCGGATGACGCAATAGTTTCGCGTCGGCTGCTTACAGGTAAATCCCCGTTGTCTTTGATACGCCACAATGCATTGAAGTAATTGCCAAGGATGTTGCAATCGCCTCTTATTTCGTAGCAAAGTTTCTAATAAGAAATAACCCTGCTCTTGGTTACCCCAAGTGTTTTAGTGTCAGGGCACGAACAGCGCTGCTATGGCGGCAGATGATCACAGCTTCCTTCTGTTGGAAGATGCAGCAAACCTTTGGCAGGGTCGAATGCTCTGGCAGTCGTATTTCGGCACTCGTGGAACCTTCTTGTGCCGGCTGCGATTGCTCCAGGCCAAAACTTCACAATTTCAGCAATGCACGAGTCGCCTATCTGTTTGCGACCCTGGCTTGGACGTCGCTACGCACTTCTTAAGAGCTTGGGTGGGTGCGACTGAATTCCCGTGGGATGACGGCATCGTTGCAACTGCAACGTTGCGATCTCTTTATCACTCGGCGTTCCGAATTAGTTGTTATTGCGCATTCATTCACGTTCGCATTTAAAACAGCGCAAATACTTATACGGCGTGTTAACTTAACATGCTGAAACATAATCTATACAGTTAGTTTTATTGCTAGCAATGTATGTAAAAAAAAGGTATAAAATATATGAATAAAGGTGGCACGACTTGCCCAGTTTCAACGTATCCTGCCTTATCTCAGCAACGAAAGGTTTGAAGTATTTTACTAACTCTCCATATCATTTGCATATAGTAGCGACTCCCAAAAATAATGTAATTGAACTAGATTTGTAGCAGTGAGCTATTTATAATTTATGTAGGGCTTTCGTGCAGCCAACACCTTTAAGATATTAAGGGCATTTTGTCCAGATTATTTAGTGGTTCTCTATATTTATATGAACTTTTTTTGTTAAATTATTTTGAAATGTTTAATATATTAAGTTAAACAGTTTTTGATTTTTATTAAATCAGTGCAATCGCAACATTCGAACATCTGCCAACCTTGAAATTCACGACTGTTAGCTTTCATGTCTTGCTCGCCTTGCAGCTTACAATGAGGCGCCACTGTTGCTTTTGCCTATTGGCAGCTATCTCAATAGCAGTTTGCTATTTCTGCATTTTATTTACACTGCAAAAGGCAAAATAATAGAACATGATTATTGGAGCTCCAGAAAAAAGTTTTGGAGTTTATAGCTATGGGATCCTTCTTATTTTATTTGCATCAGCTTGCAGCTAGGGTATGACCTTGTTAAAGTCCAAGTTGACCCGGATTCTGGCTAAGTTCAAATGTTAGATACAAAATTAGACACAAACAAAAAGCAAATTTGTTTACACCCAAATTAACAACAAATGTTCAAAAGAAACAACACTATATAACCCCATGAAGCCGGTGGCTATCTCTGCATCGCATAATTACGCACAATAGTATGCACTGAATCAAAAAACGTTTTTACTGCGTTAAACATAATTAAAGCATCCCTCCGACAGTTGTTTCTGATACTCAAGGACGCTCCCCTTCAACTTGTACTGGATCGCACCTTTAAAACTAGATCGCCCAGCGGCATTCTTGTGCCGCGATCAAAAGCAGACACCTACTCGGCGAAATCAAGCCGGGTGTATTCGAGCTTCAAGGTGTGAGTACATGGACTCTACAAAACCCGACCGCTTCTAGAACTGCAATACGGTATGGGCATATGCATATGGGCGCGGTATCCACAAACACATTGACGCTTGGGTAAAACTTCTGATGGCCTACTAAACCTAATCTTAAACATATGCTGACAAACAGCAAAGAATATATATGCAGAATTCGTCTGTATATTGAATTTCCATTCTGGGCGTAATCAGCTCTACAATCCCACCACAGATTGTTGTCTCGTTTTGTATGTAGTGTCTATTGCTGAAGCATTCTATCTGTGGGATTCAATGCGTCTTCAGTTCTATATAAGTATAATGAAGAACAGCAAAGAAGTTATAATTTCCTCAAATTTTTTATAGTATCAGGATGGTGAAACAACCCATATGATCGGTAGAAGGGTTTTGCTAATTTTCTTTTTTGGGTGGCTGTTTTTTAAGCTTTATTTCATTGAAGTTATCTCGAACTTTTCGTCGCCTGCTTCTTACCTGTTCCAATGTAATTTCAGTATTTTATTTTAAGATAATTTTTAGACTCGTTTCCACGAAAAGGGTTGTGCTATGGATCTAAAGTATTATATCTGATCATTGTCATTGCCTCCAAACAAAAAAACGCGACGTCAGCACAGGATAGCTGAATAGGTCAACGATTGAATATATCGAGCCTCTCAGTTACTTCACCACTGCCAATTCGGTCTTTCGCTGCTGTTACAATGGAGAGCTGTGGGCAAGTTGTTTCAAAGGTAATTTTTTACCAATTTTTACAGTCCTATGGGGAACTTTTCACGTCGTTGTGTATATCAGGTTTCCTGTATAATTTTGGGTAATATTTAGATTTTAAACACCTTTCTCGAAAACTTCCACGTGCAGCTTCGGGGTACAGGTGTCTTCGGTGCCGAAAGAGGCCTTTTCGGGGTTACGTTTATTAAACAGATTTATATAAAACACCGTCAGTCATCAGCTTGGAATTATGATTTGGTAATTTACTGCACCCATATGATTCAATCAAAATTTGACTGTATTTTCAAAGCACGTGTTGGGCGCCCAAAGCCTTAAGTATAGGACTAAACTTGCACTTTTACATGTGGTCGGACGTTTTGTCTAGTTTAATTTCAGGCCCCTTTTTCGTGTATATCCTAATATTCCTCGTCTATTATGTTACCTACTATACACTGAGAAGAACCGTACCACTTGGTAACACCTATGCATTCTGGCAGATTAGTAAAGATTCATGAGTTTTTTACTAGTTTCATTTTTGTGAGTATTTTGCAGATTTATAATGTAGGTCTATTTGTCCAAAACAGTAGACGGATGCCCATTCTCAGGCGATTGTGCAAATAGCTCGCCTCAGATCATGCACTTCAACTTGTCCTTTTCTCCCAGTACAATCAAACTGTATAGCTTGTTTCAGTGGCTTATGGAAAAGGTATTCATTAAAATTTGGAAAAAAATAAACTCTAGAACTATTTAATGATCCACATAAATTCGTTTGCCCAAACTGCTAACGTCTTGATAGCAGGGCTGCAAGTAATCTACGAGCGCCTGGCGCTAATATTCAAATTATTTTCCCCTTTTTCTCTTCTTTCTGGTACACCGTGGACGCTAATAAACTCAAGTAATTGACTTGTGACGGTAGAAGGACCATCCTGCAATAGAACTACAATTATAACCATAAGATATAGCGGTCTATCGGTTGACGGCAGCACATTCTGGAGGATTTATTGAGCAGTTAGCATTAGCATTGTAGATGAGGCTGACTTTGACACCGCCGCCGCTGCACATCACACAATAGTTCCGCTTCCGGTGGCGGCCAAAACCCGTTCTGCACTATTTGCTCGAATATGGCAGCATTATTTTATTTCTTGTTAGCAAGAGCCCATGTATTAACTAAAGCCAGGCAGAGCGAAATCCTCCAAGTGCTAAATTAATAGATGAGACAAAGGCACAACAAGGCTTCGCAATTATCTGCAAAAATACGTCCACATTTACTGCCTTCGAACTTCAAAGGACGATCTCTCTTTTAAAACTGACGTGTACGGCAGCGCAGAAAATCTTTCGTTATCTAACTTGAGATAATGAATCCATACTTTATTTTAGTGCTTACATTTGCGCTACACCAAATTGAATGTTTCTATTTCAACGCCCAATAACTTAAGGTGATTATAAGGCAGTACAAAAACTCATTTAGTATAGAAGAGTTTTAGTGCTAGCTTATAAACATTGGCAAAACGATAATATTAAGTCGCATTGGACGTTTAACACAATACCATCTTTAGAGGAGACCAAATTTTAAAAAATGATAAATCTACGGGTTACGACGCAATTATTGAGCAATTCCTAAAGTATCAAAAATAAAAGAGTGGCAAAATTCATATATAGTCATGGAATATTTCAAAGGAAATAAACGTCAGACCATAGCGAGATTAGCCGCAGAGTTTGTATACATAAGAAAGACCATAAAAAGAAGTTCAGTACATGGAATTATTTAGAGGATACCATAATGGTTGGCGTAGCGGAACTGAACAGCAAACAAATTGGAAGAGTCCCAGGCCAGCATAGTAATACAATATTATAAACTACATCTTTTGAAGCTATTAGCTAATGTAATATACTTTACTGTCAGCAGCGATGTTACGGAGTAAGAAAGCGATGAAAAAGGTAGACACGTATGAAAGTTTATGCATAAAATCCATGAAAGCAAGAAGAAGAAAGGCGAACAAAATAAAATGCAATAGGAGGCTATAGCTACGCTAATCACCGTAGATGGATTGGAATAAATATAATAAACAAAGAAATTAAAAGAGAAACAAAATCTGATATGTAAAGTTTTCCAGTGTTTAAAGGTTTGTACCATACTATGGGATAGTGTGACATCCAGTCTCTCCCAGGAACATTACTTTTACCGTTAAAGCCTGTAAATTATGAGATACCTGAAGTGAGGCTTTCCAAATCCCCTTCGTTGAGACTTCAAATTCAAATAAGATGTCTCATACGCCTTAGTACTTTTATAAATTATTTTCGCAGTACAATTGGTTTCAAACAATTCTTCTTCTTTCATCCTGCAGCTACATGCAGGGGGAGTAGGGCGTCCGCAAAAGACGTTTGTTTCATTTAATTTGAAATAATATGCACAAAAAACCCAATTTGATTACGCAAATAAACAAAGATATAATTTTAATTAAAACAGAAGAAGTTACCTATAGTATGCGGTAACCTTGTACGTGCAAAGGTTGATATGAGCATTAATGAAATTGGAACTGAAATTGGATTTCTTGTACAAACTATTCCACTTACGAATTTATTTGTCCATTGAGCGCACTTCTTCACCATGGCAACATTATCTCACAATATGGAATGAGCGCTTACCGCTCAAAATGCAAACATTTTCTCTATCAGGTTACCTTAAGCTGAAAGCCTGAGAACTGCTCAATATCGAATTAGACTGGCCATGGACAATGAATGACTGGCATACGTTATCAACCTTAAGCGACGTGATGCAGGGAAATTTTCCACACATACAACAGCCTACTGGGACACTTGTAACGTCACGAAGCCCCTTAGCGGTATTTCAATTGCGTACCTGCTCAGTACATGGTTGAGATGGCACTGCTTACCACAGAAACACTACTTGAGCTTTAAACCGGTATTTATTTAGCTCGCGGTATGCAAATTTCACCCCTCACTTTTCATTGATCGTTGCGCATATAGAATCAAACGCTTCACACACTGAATAGGACCGTATTTTCTCAATTTCACCTACACAAAGATGCACAGATCGACAATGAAAAAGCGCACAAACGCAATCAGGAAATGCACGTAAATACTGAACCATCGGACAGATAAATATACCTTGGATCCTCTATATGTTTTCAATTTCTTCCATCTCTTCATCTGAACTGTCAAACGACACTTGTCTTTTATTATTATATCCTTTTGGGATCCTGGTCTTTCTTCTACCTTGTAAGGGTTTGACTGCTACCACGTGTTCTGTCTTTGAGTCCTCTTAAATACTCCAATGCATTCAGAATTTTCAATGGATTGCAATGTAAGTGAAGACATTGAAGGCGTTGCCAAAGGAGCTGCAAGTGATCTTGTTAGAGCTAATATTTTTGGTCGTAAATGTATACGGAAGGGCGTTTCCAGTATTTCAGCTACTTCGTATAGAATGATTGAGTGCCCTGGGTGGTAAATAATATTCATTGGTTATGTGTCTTCGATAGGTCAATCACCGAAGCAGCAATTTGTGATTTGCAATTGTCATTAGTTAGTCTTTTTCAGAAGGTTTTAAATACGCTATGAAATGATTCAGGTGCTGAAAGAAAATCTGTTAATTTTGTAATCAGGCGTTTAGTAGCGCTGTCGTGTTTTATTCTATGAATTACTTGGCATATCTATTAGCTATATTAGTTTACAACAAAGACCCTTACTTTTTTCCCAGCCACGGTTACGGATATATGAACGCAACAAGGCTTCGGGAGAAAATATACAATCCAAACTTCTAGTTCAAAACAGACGCTCGATATTTAGCTTCCAAACTTTTTTCCTCTTCAGCGGACCAAATGGTTTATGGAAAATTCAACTTAAAGGAAGTCCGTATATCGGAGTTTTCAATCGCAAGGTAGCCTCAACCAACAGAAAACAAGAAGACAACGAATAGATATAAGGACAAAACAAGAAAAAACAAATAGAGAACAAAAGAGAACAAGGAAAAACCATTGAAAAACAAGAAAAAATAAATAGTGAACAAGAAAAGATAAATAGAAAACAAAAAACCAGGAAAATACAAATAGAAAACAGGAAAAACCAGGAAAAGGATGACGAATCACAATCAATGTAAAAAAGATAAAATGAACACATCTAACATTTGCACGCAAATCCACGGTTTTACACCTCGTACAGGCTTCCCCACGTTGCCAGAAAGAGCTGGTAAGTGCACAAAAACACAGCAGCTTCAGTTTAATGTTTTTTTTCTGAGCGTTTATTTCTGGGACACCCTGTATATGCCTTGTAACGTATAATTCTTACTGTACATTCTCGTTTTTATTGTACCGATAAAACAGCTTTTACAGTGAGTGGCCAGAGATACATGCCCATTAGATACCTCACCCTTCTCTAAAAAAGTGACAATGGCAAGATAAGTTCTGGTTACAACGGGATATCACAAATTGAGTACAATAATTAAACAAGTAAAAACCATGGCGTATTCAAATGAAGAAGCAGAAAATCTTGTAAGAGATTAGAGTATTGTTAAGTTTGCTAAATGTAAATACAAATTGTACGAGCGTGTCCAAAGCTAATTAGGTGCACCCTTTTCGAAGGTTGTATGAAACGAAGAGGAAGACATTAGGTCTAATACTTATCTTCCTCTCATTCTTAAATTAGGACTTGGTCCTGTATGTACTAATAAAATCCTCGCTATAATAGGTCTTGTGACACTGATGTCCAGCTTTCATTCCAGCGCTTTAGTGGTCTCCCGGGGGCCTTTTGGAGTCGGGTTTGCCTCTTTTGGAGATTTTTGCCAGTCGATCATCAGCCATTCTATTGAAATGGTCTCTCCACTCTCTTCTCCTTCTTCTTGAGCATCTGACAACATCGTCGATGTCGCACGTGTGTCTTATGTCTTCGTTTCTCTGCCTATCTCTCAAATTGTAGCCTGTAATGGATCTCAATGTCTTCATTTCGGTTGTTCTTCGAAGATTGCGTTTTCTGCTCTTGTCTCCGTAGCATATGTCGTGATATGCCTCACGCATAAATTCTGAATTTGCATTGTGTGCTCATATGTTTACTCCTCCATATTACATCGCGTAGATAGCCTGATATCATAGCCACTTTGGTTGTCTGCGCTTGTACTTCCGTCTTCTGCTGCTTGTTATACTGACCCCCAAGCATTTAAAATTCAACACTTGCTCCACACTTTGGTTGTATACGATTAGTTTACATCTTTTTGGTTCCTTGGATGCTGTGAGAGACTGCTTTTTCTGAATGGAGATAATCATGTTGAATGTTTTGCTGTTGTTTCGAATTTATATAACAATCTTTGTAGGTTGTCTTCGTCTTCAGATATTATAACAGCATCATCGGCGTAACATATTACTCTGATTTGTTCATTTTCTATTTGATACCCATTTCCAGCCATAAAACGGCAGGTCTAATACAATATTAGCAATTGCTAAGCTTTTCTGCCGTTTTGCTAGACCATTTTTAGTTCTCTATTATAGATTCCTTTAATATGGTACAGCACATTAATCTATTCATCCTTCCATGCCATCGCAGCTCTCTTTTTTATGGCCTTGAGTATCCCTTTCTGCTGTTTTTAGATTGCGATTAGTCTACCCCATCTTTATGCTCAAATGTCATCATTAATTCTTCATATTATTTGTCACTGATCTATTGTCTAGTTAATGAAGATGCTATAAGGAAAATAGGATTCAAATTTGGATGGAACGATTGAAGTAGTCCTGGGAGTATAAATACGTTGTGAGGTTTCTGCTCTGGTGCACTTCAGAAATTTAATGATGATTATAATTCTAGGTTTAAATGTAAAACATAGCATAAAATTCTGATGCAATATTTTTATTATTTGGTGTGAATTTATACAACTGTTACAGAAATAAAGCAGGTCAAGTCCAAAAAACGTAGGCTTAGCAATATGGAACCCCTCCAGCATTGTTTGCATCATTTGCATTTAACGTCTATAAATCCTGCAAATAATGGTGTTTTATAGTTCTAATCGCCGCGATTTATACATCAAACGTTCAAGCCATGCCAAGGGTGGCAAGTCCGGCTTGACGTAGGCATTTCTTGGCGGAGTTGAGCTTTCCTTATCTGAATCTGCGAAATCAAGTTATCTAATTTATTAGGGTCTGCGAAGGAAAACGTGAGAAAGTCATGAAGAATGGGACGAATGTTGGTAGCGCTAAGTGCATTAGCAGTAGTAATAAAACACCTGTTCACTGGAGGTCGGCTATACAGGAGGAGAAAATAGAACGCCGAAATTACGTGTTTGAATTATTTAGCTGTTTCCTTTAACACGGAGGACGCCTGCCCCCACAATGGACCGGGAATGCACATTTTCCTCAAATCGAAATTCGTAA
Source organism: Agriotes lineatus (assembly GCA_940337035.1). NCBI lineage: Eukaryota > Metazoa > Arthropoda > Insecta > Coleoptera > Elateridae > Agriotes > Agriotes lineatus. The sequence goes on from CALNHX010008584.1 coordinate 20,044, forward strand.
AAACACCTGTGGTGTACCAAAAAGAGAAATAATTGCCAGAAAAAAATACCTTATGTGTTATGTACGAATCATAACTTATGGGTAATCAAATAACGACAGAAGGTTGCAAATACATAAAATAGCAAAATCTCTCAGCACGGAATGAGTAAAATGTAATATTGTAAACGGCTCACCATATTCCAAACAAGTTTTTTGACGAAAGTAGAAAGCTTGGAAGGAATATTCTCATATAAAGCAATAAAACGACGTTTTATTAAAAATGTATTCCATAATACGCCAAGCAAATGATCGTTTTATGTCATGCTACCTACCTTTTAAAATATTTGAAATTCCTTTTCACTTGTTGGGAAATTAATAGCCTGCTTATAAAAGCCTAAGATAAACTCGAATATGAAAATATTTATGTAAAACTTTTCGCCTTGCAGAATTTATGTTAGATGACTATAGGCACTCCCAGAAATTATTTGTGCTATTTCTTGTCTAGGATTATAAAAATCTGAGAAACGCTCAAACACAATTTGAACTTTTAAAAACACACTTTAAATTTAAAATCGAAAAGATCTTTCTGTAAATATACAAATTTGCATTGCAAAAATACAAATTGCTCCATCTCCATAAATCTATAGAAAACATCGTTGTAGTTATCAGATCCACCTCGAACTGAAAATCACATTGGATTGTGAGAAAAATGCATAAACGTTGTACAGAAGGCTATTATAGACTTAGTTATAATGGCTACTGAATTTTATTATCACATGACGATAGTGTTTGAGCAAATAGCTCACATTTGTTTCAAATAGCTGTTATAGAATCATATTCAAAAAGCGTAACGGCAGACTAGAGCAAAATATCCAACCGGAATTGATATGAAACGTATTTTTTTTAAAACTGTAGTTAATCTAAGCATTCGTCATTAGGTATACTGTATATATAAACAATTCCAATTGGTGATAAGCCTACGGGTTTGGTAGTGCATTGTAGTTTTCTGAGCAGGTATTTTAGTTAAAACTTAAAATTTTTATTTTATTTTTACGTTTTCACTAGCACTACTGCATTGATTAAATGTACCATCAAATATTAAGCCCTGAGTTATGGCATAAAATAACTTATTACAATAATCTTACATAGATGTATTCCAAATCGTGCCATCTTCTTTATTAAAACGCATTCCATAGACGAATGGTACCACCGTTATAATGTTCAACTTGTATATTTATTTGCTCGCTATGGCGATAATGACGCTTAAGGGTTGTTGATATTTATATTGAAAGAGAGGCAATTTTCTTTCAGCAAGACGAGGTTTGATAGACATAGCTCATTCGAATTTAATTCTCAACTGTAATTGGCTTAATTGGGTTCCGAGTGGTGTAGCTTGAACAAGCGTCCACGTTCGATCAGCAGAGTTAAGCAACGCTGTCTCTGGTCAGAACTTGGATGGGAGTTCCGCGGCTGCATCTCTCGGCGCCTCGTGGTACGGCTATCACGGAAAAAAGTTGGTCCCGGCGGTCATACAACATCATGACAGTCGTTAGTGGGGTTGGAAGTCCTCATAACTGCACAGCGACGCCTATAATTGGCCTAACGGCTGTTGGCTGAGTGCAAATTAAATTAAATTAAATTACACACCTATTGTAAAGGTAACAAACGACCTCCGGGATTGGACCGTGTCATTATTGAGGTCGAAGAACTCAACATTTCACTCACTTTCGTAAGGGGCTTCATCAGGTGGAAAAGCAAAAGATCACGTTAACTCAGCGTGTAAACCACGTCAGAGGTAAACATCTTTTCCAAGGAAAGGGATAGAAGAGCACGATAACTCAACGTGTAAACCACGCCAGAGGCGAAACTCTTCTAACGATCAGAAGGAGAAAGGCGTTCGCACAGAAGATACTACCGAACTAATAATCTCTTACGTAGGAATGCTTTTGGGGGCTAGCGAAACATTCAAATGGAATTTTCGCTAGGAGAGAGGGCATTTATGACCGTCTTAGAACCACTACGAGTGAGGTAGCGTGACTCAGTCGCTTAGCTCGCTGGGATACTGATCCACGGTCCTCTAGGTCGGCAGGTTCGAATCTCGAGCCTGAAAACAGTCGTGGAACGCAACGAGATATCACCACGATGCTGCAGACTCTATCCCCAGGAGGTTTCCTCTCCTTCCAAGGGTGGAAATCGTCAACGTGCTGTATTTACATTTCCCACTAGCGCCATCGTTTATGGAGTTGCAGCACCAAGACAAACCAATTGAGGTTTAGGGCTCTACTGGCGCTATATACTATAGAATATAAGAACTTAGTATGTAAAATAATGCAAAAATGTAAATAAAATAGCATAAGGATACCTTAAAAGAAGAGGGAGACTTATGAGTAAACTTTCTGAGGATAGTAGTTTGTTACTTAATGACAATGGCAGTGAAAGCCTTCAAAATATTGTAAAGGTATTAATTTAGAACGGCGTATTGTTAATTACCACGCACTATAGAGTGAGTTAAAATCTCAAAAAATAATTTAAAACAGTGTTGGAACGAGTCGTCAAATTCATTGTGTACAAAAACAAGCAGATTGCGGAACTGTCAATGTCAACGGTGGGACAGCAGGACCGAGTTCGGCCCACCGGGCCATCTGAAAGCAGCACGGGGTATGGGGATGCACTGGGAGGAGTAAATTCGCTGAGCAGCCATAATACAGAAAGCATCAGAGCCATATCGAATCGTGGGTGTACTAAAATTAATTTCTGTGTAGAAATGACTTAAAAAGATAGAGGTCAGACATACTTAATGAAAGAAAATATATTTTTACATATAAAATCCGTATAATTATTATAAAATTTTTCATGTAACAATTGTTGATTTGTAAGCGCCAGTAACTAAAAATAACAGCTAAGTAGTTCTTTGTAGTATTATGTTTTACTCGAAGTTAAAACCAATTTAATTTAATTCGTTGACTAAAAATAAGAATCAACAATGAGGCCCAGTTTATTAATGAATTTCAATTATGTCGTTGTGACTACTCAAGTTTTGTATTTATCTGACTAATCAATTAATGTTTTTGTCCCTGCTTGTGGTTGATGTAACTGAGTGTATTCAGATATCCGGTATTGCATCAACTTTAAACTATTACAGTAACCTGGGATAAGAGTCGGATTAACGCAGTTAATTCTAACACATGGTCAAAAGTAGTTACAGATTCATAAAAAAAATACAAAAGGATGATTACGTGTTCGCTAAGCATCGACCCATTATATTATAGCGAGATCATTGCAAATATTAGTGACTTTCGGCGTAAGCATAGTTGGCATTCAAGAAAAACCATAAACACAGCAATATATCGGCTTTAAGTACGCACAAATAAAACAAGAAAGCAAATAGGATTACTCCTAAAATGAATGGGCATAGCTAAACCAACCGATATTAATGAATAGTGTAAAAACTACAGGCGATTGCTAAGTTCTGCGCGTATTTACCAGTTAAACTAGAATACTTATGACTGACAGACATTTATAATTAAACAATATTATAAAGAAAGCCGAATAACTGTCTTATATGCGAACTACAAACTGCTTGAAGGGTGGTCCTGCACGTTATGCTTTCTGCGCTGTATTTCGCCAGGTCTTCACGAAATAATCCGATACTGCAGCTCGAGTTGACGCTCGATGTTACAAGTTGAACTGCTGACAAGATGGGTTCAAATGATGTTCCAGGTTTAATATGCAGTATAATGCAGCTGATCACTCAATGTATTTTCCCAACTCTAACGCATGCCTGTCTCTTATAAAGGTTACGATAAAAAATAAAGTAGCACCGAAAGCCATGGAAAGATCGACGTTAGGATTGCTACTGAAAGACTGGGAAGGAATGGAAGACAACCGATTGAGTTAGAAGGTGACTGGGTGCAGACCAAGAACGGGTAGAGAAGATCGTGGCACGCCTAGAACAAGGTGAAATAACGACATCAGCAAAATATCCGGAGCTCAGTGGATTGGAACAACCGCTGATATCACAAACGGGCGATAAATTAGCGAGGCCCATGTCCAGGGATCGAATATACCGATGGGGCCACAATTATATATAACAGCAATGAGATAACATGAATAAGAAAATAACACGTATTGCTTGAGTAAGAAAGAGATAAACATAGTAGCAAATATACGAGTAGGCTTGACGCTCACTTTAATTATGCCATATGTCAACTAATTCTGCCTACTAAAATAATTTTGTTGTATGGTCATCTCTTCCTTACTCAAGCATTCTATTTTGTTGTTCATGTTATCTTATTGCTGTTACATATAATTATGGCTCCATCAGTATAACGCTTTTATGATTATGATGATGATCGTGATGCAACACTTTATTCGCCGAAATTTCCGAAAAGTCGAAAAAACATCAACCTGTACTGCATGCCAATCCGTAGCTTCACACTTGGTGACTGGCTTCTTCAAAGTACCACAATGAGGTGACACTTAATGAAAGTCATATGCTCCAATGGAAGGCTTCGCCGGTCGAAGGTGCTTCCAGCTGAGATTTTAGCTCAGGGCTCGCGGAACTGCACGGTACCTGGTACAAAACACCAGCTCTTAAAACCGTTGCGTTATATCCGAGATGCACTAAATGAATGTGCTCTCTGGGGAGTTGGTCCAATTTGGTTGCGCAAGGAAATCAACTGTCTCTTAAAACATCACAGGGTTTTCAAAACCCCCGTGGTCTATAAATGACGAAAACGCACGCACACTAGCGGCATTTTGCAACCTAACTAAATTTACCCGCACGAGGAATTAGTAACAGAATTAAAATTATGGGAAATCAATGGCGATTCTTAGTCTTGAGCTGCTTGGATGATCAAGTGAAACCCTGTATGTAGAAGATTTTTAGCCCAGTCAGTCCAGCGTATTGGTAATCTGCCTCTTGGCCTCTTGCTTCAACCTTTTCTATAATAATAAATTTTTTGTGTTTGTTCTTCAGCAGATATGTCCCAGATATTGAATGCAAGTGCAATTGCTTATTTATAGCAACTTATTTGATTCTTTTAATTTGGATATGTTCGTGTTGTGTACCGTCCATGAGAGCTCGCGATTACCTAATTTTTATGTTTCAGGTGAGAATGGTACCTTTTCAAACTTTGCGCGACATTTATGCTCTGTCGTATTTTATCTTTCCTCCTTCCGTTACGTGTCAAATTTTAGTTACAAAACTTCCACCTAGTTCCGTGTAAAGCTACAAACTTACTACAAAATTCATATCAGAGTATTCTAGTGGTGACTGTGAATTCTCCCTTTAGTTCGATAAGTATTTTGTATTTAGGTGACGGAACTCCTTAAATATCACTACGAAAATTGGCATGCCCTTGAGCAGCAAATCAATTTGCTATAAATTCAGGTACCTGACCTGTTCATGCAAAATATTACGTATTATTAAACTTTATCAATTAAGAACGGCTCCGTATTGCGAGCACATCGCACATCCTAATTTTACATGTTTATGATGTAGTGGAAACCATCAGAGTAGTAATAAAAAAATCTGATGTTTAAAACGAAATTCCAACGAAAATACTGAAAGATAGCGAAGATGATCTAAAACTTCTATCACAGTGGAATAACGCAAATACCATGTTGACACAAAGGAAGAGTGGCCTAACAAACCTTAACCATTATCGTCCTATAGCTGTCCCCTCGCAACTATATAAAACAATCAGTAGAGTTGTCACTATCAGACTGAGAAATAAATTCTACGGAGGTGAGCTCGGTGGCGCAGTGGTTAAGCATCCTGACTATTGATCTAGGGGTCGCAACTTCGATCCCCGGCTGTGGTGAACTTCTCGAAAATTAATAAAGTCAGATTAGAGCCTCTACGGAAAGCCATATTTCGAAGTAGGTGTGACACCGTGAGTGTAACATGTAACAGACCATTGGTGAGTGTTGGATCCCATTACTGTTGGCTGAGATCACATTATGACCATATCGGTCGCTGTACCCCGTACTCCTAATCTGCTTGCCTAGACGTTGTCCATGCAAACCAACAACAACAAATGTTATCAAGATCAACCAGTCTAGCAAGCAGGATTTAGGAAGGGTTTTAGTATGTTTGAGCATCTGAACACGGTACGAATTCTAATAGCAAAACAAATGGTGAATGCAAACTATCTGTATACCTAGCTTTTGCTTATTATGAGAAGGCTTTCGACTGTATACAACTGTGGGAAATCGAAGAATCAATAGTCACCTACAGAGTAGACTTCGGATTTCAAATGTTGATAGACAATATCTCTAAGAATGTAACCATAACATTTTAGTTGAAGACCTTAAAACTAATCTCATCCAAGAAGGGGATTGGGACAGAGGATTAGAAATTCAATTCACTGAACTGGGAAAATAACAGTATAAGTACGAACGAACAACATTAGAACCAAACTAAATTTGTTGCTGATGCGGTTTTGGTAGCATCTAGGTGAAACAAGCTCCAAACTATAATATACGAACTATACGAAGCTTTGTTACAACGAGGCCTTAAAGTGAACCTGCCCACAAAAAAAAATATGGAGTACACTCCAACAACCAGCAATCTGCAAATGGGACCAGGCTATAACAAACCAGAATATGTCAACTTAGAGCAAGTCATTTAAACGAGTAGAAGCGCAAATACAACGAATGAAATCAGAAGAAGGGTTCACACAGGATGGTCGGCATTTGGAAACCTTCTTGTGTTCTGAAGAACCATTGCCATGCACTTAAGGCCGAAGGTATTTAACTCTTGCACCACACACTTTAAATATAGAGCTCAAACGTGGACGTAGAAGAACACAACTTAGACAGCATAAGAAAACCATGAAAAGCTATAGAAATGGAAATGTTGGGTATATCACTAAAATGCCTCAAAATAAATGAATGGGTCAGAAGTAAAACCAATGCTAATGATGCAGTCGAACAAATCGCGAAATTCAAATGGAACTAAGCTAAGCACAATAAACGTCACCACTACCAATTCTGGAAAATGTGAAAGTGGTGCTGAAACAAATATGTACCTTATTTTATACAACTTTTGGAAAGGCCCAGTACCCTGGCTAACTCGAATCCTCGGCGATAATAGTCGTGAGTAGGAATAAAAAAACGGCTTTTATAGCTACTGAATAAAAACAATACGGGCACCAGTTGACATCTATAACAACTGAATTCAACTAGAAGTCTAAGCAAATTTCACTTATCGTTTACGGCTTCTATCTTAAAAGAACAAGCAGGTGGTAAAAGCTGTTGTTTATAAAAAATTAAATTAAAAATTTAATGCTTAAAGATGCTAGAAGTTCAAAGAACCTTCGCTGATATCTCGTTACTTTATTAAATTATTCCCAAGGCGTTGCGGGTTTCTAGGAAACATACATGGTTTACTAGAATGTAATAGCGTTATGTGTAGATAATGCAGTAAAACAAAGAACCCCGTCCTTGTGTTATCCCAGAACTTAGGTCGGACAGCGGAGTCGTGGCCCGAAACACGTCTCTAGTTAGATAGCTTTTTCAGGCGTATAAGACAAATATAGAATAGTTTTAGAATGTAACCGCAAACAACGGGTTGATCACTGAAAATCACAAAGCTGAGAGCAGTAGAACACAGCGAGAAGCACGGAAGGAAGGATCCAGGGAGATACGCCACAACAGTTGCTCCCAAAAAGGAAGGGTGGCGACGGCTTAAAGTGTAAATCCTATTTCGCCCTTTTGGCAGCGAACCGCTTACTAGGAAGACCAAAAGAAGCAGTGGCCATTAAGGATGAACCACCAAATTAAAATTTTCAAAATTTTCCAAACGGAACCAAACGGGCTTTAACTTTCTAAGTGCCGATCCAGCTATATTTGCAAGGAAAATCTGCCAAGAGCTTACTTGCGAAGACGTTAAGCGAAGTTGCAGCGTAACGGCGAAAAACCATTTGGCCCGTTAAAATATCTAGAAGAGGCAGCCGTATGTCTAGCAATGGACGCAACATGCTGTACGATAATGATGGTGATGAGTTAAATAGTCTGCTTGATAGTGTAAATATTTTTAAGAGAATCTAAAACACTCTTGTAAAGCTACTGATCCTGGTCAACAATTTATGATTTTCTAACTGTATATGGCAGTGCATTGTCGTAGCAGTACTACAATGCCACCAAGAAAGTTAGTTTTAATGCCGGTATTATGCAATTTTCGTTCTTAGCTAAAGATTAATTGCAGGATGTCCTGTTTTAAGGTTTATGTTGATGCACTAAAGGATGAATAGCTGAATCAATCTGAACAAACAATTCGAAACCGCTGGAAATTCCGGTAGGCATAAACGATAGTTTACATTTCCAAACACGAAGGGGGATGCATAAACACGCCATCAGAGGTAGCCTAGCCAGCATTAAACAATACACATCAGCGCAGCATCCCCAAAACTACAGCATTAAGTTGATGAACCCACCGCTTTTACCATTCCGGCTGTTTTCCGCCTAAGGGCAAATAAAGCGAATCGTAGAATAAATTAACCGTCTTAAGTTTCAAACCTAATAGCGTTTATGGAGAGCATTACATTAAAATCCTCGTCCATAGACGAATTTCCTTTGTTTTGGATATTCTCCAGTTACTATCCGAGCACGAAGCAGTGCGATGGTTGTTATTGTTGTAACGAGGGGAGGCGTATTGAATTTTTATATCCTGTTTTCTGTTCTGCTTCGACTAATTTCCATATTTGGAATTAACTCGTTTTGTTATACTTTCAGATAGTTCCCATCTTTTTGTATGAGTTTTGAGAGAGATAGATTTCCAAGTGCTCCTATGAATATATCCGTGTTAGATAACGTCTGTATGTACATCAGCATTATTTTGCTATTCTTAGGCTCCAGTTTTTCAATATTTAGATAGCTTTCAAAGCAGATACTGAAGGCACTTTTACATTCTCGATACTGGCGCTTGGCAGCGTTCCGCGATAAACCAAGTTCTGCTGCAAAATTCAGTTATGCATTAGAAAGTGCGAAGGAACAGAAAAGACGGCAGGTTTTCGGAAAGTAGCTTATTGATTTGCTAATAGAAAACTGGAGCATCTCTCGTGCCAGATCAAGAAAGCCCTTTAAGTCTTCATAGATGGCTAGATCCGGAGTGGATCTCGCATACTCGAGTTAGCAAGACCGGCATTGTTTCGTAACTTGTTTAATGGCACCGCTTTGGTAGTTCAACCCTCTTCGAGGGCACTGGGCCGTGATGAATTATCCGGGAAAATATTCCCGCAAAACTGGCCAGATAGTAGGTGGCTTTGGCAATTTATCTCGGGGCGAGCATAAGCGAAAACAAATAAAACGAAAAATGTTAAAATATAGTCGTGGACAAAACAAACTCCGGTCGCCGCGTATATCAAGCGAGGGTTACATTTCTTGCGCCTATGAAAGTGTCATCGTATCTTATTCCCGGCAAGTCAACTACCCTTAGTTCCTGCAGGCCTGCCACCCTAAATCGCGCGTCTTAAAGCCGAAATTCCTCGGCGAAATAACAACCGGATTTTGTTTGGTTTGTGCGTCTATGACGGCAACTTTACGGGTCAATTTTCGGTGCCACTTTCATAAGCATTGTTGTCCTTTTTAGTCGCCATGCTTCACGGGATATTGGACTTTATGGGTTACTTTCGGCCCGCGCCCAATTGATGTCCCCTCGTCGCGGGCATCTCGTGGGGAAGCCGCTTTAAGTTTTTATTTAGGGCAGCTCGCGTCCCCACGTAATCTTCCAGCCCAAACTGTACTAACCGCCGCAATCAACTATTAAGTGCGTATTTGCCTTTTTGCCCGTTTTCGGCATGTAAAGCGTAGCGGTTTTTGCCAAAGTTGGGGAAAAATAAAGGGTCGCGCCCGGACTGGAAACCTTTTTGCCGCTCTTCCATGTGCAACCGAATGTAATACATTTTAACATTCATCACACAGGGGTATTTACGTTCTGGAAAATCATACCGTGCTTTTTTTATTCCCAAAGAAAACAATTTGATTACAAACCAATCGATGCCATTTCCGGCGACTTGGCAAAGCAAGGAGGCCATTAAAAGGATCAGAATAAAAGCAAAATGAATTATACAGATGTCAGGTATAAGGAGGTTATTAACGTAAATTTGAATATGTCAGTGTCTGTTACAGTTACACGACTATATTAAAACCTAGAGTGACACGTTTGAAGTGGGAATTCATCTTGTTGGTGCACGTTATTCAAGAACAAGGAAATTAAATACTTCCCGCCGTGACTAATATTACGAATTTTTGCTCGAGTGTTTCATCAACATGTTCTAGCGGGCAGGCGATGTAAAAATATTTATCCTAGATAATTCCTGAGCGAGGGTTATGGAACGGCTGCTAATCACCATAGTTATTGTTGAAGTCAAGATTTAACGATAACTAAAATGTAAGGCGTGCGGAGAACATATTCGATCCAACAGTTTATCAAAAATTACATTTTAGAATCGAAATAATATTCACGAAGGAACTGATTCAATAAAAACTTTGAATGACACATATGAAATGTAATGGCAGGTTGCAACGTTTTCTTAAAAAATATTACTTTACAAATTACGACCAAATTAAGAGGTTGTATCCACATAAAAACCGAGGAATACAACTACCTACCTACTTATAAAATATTAGCCCAAATTTTCAAGGGAAAATGAGTGTTTGTCCGAAAGCGTTTTAGTTCAGTATCGGCAAGGTTTATACCTGTATGAGCGATAGTGGATACAATTCATACTATAAACCAAAGAACTGTAAAAACCCAAGATAGAATAACATGCATGTCTTAAAATAGCATTCGACGCAATAAAATGAAGAAAAATTGTAAAAGCAATACAAACAATTAGTAATGCTTGCAAAGCTACCCTGACTAACTAAAATTACCCTTATATAGAAGCCATGGTTAAAGTGCATGCGAAAATCAATACTACAAATTAAATGTAAAGCAGAAAGCTATGTTATTCAATCAAACCATTGAGACATAGAAACATTTGAAACGGTACAGAAGGTCAACTGCTTGGGAATAACAATTGCAAATGTAGGACCGAAGCAAGAGAAAATAAGGAAAGGATACTTGCAGGATGTATAAAACGATGTTGAAGTTTTGAAGCCATGCAGAACAAATAGAATCAAAATTTCTAAAACTTTCATCAGTCCCATCATAATATATATAACTGCAACACGGATATTAATTCAAAAAAATAGAGAAGGACTGAAAAGGTTGGAAAAAGAGTAATAGGACATATCCTAGGACAAGTGAGGGGAGAATTGGAAGATACAACAAAATATGGAACGGGAGGATATAGCAAAAGTGGCGCAATGAAGAAGGGTACAGATTACTAGATGTGGAAATAACGAAATGGAAACAAATAGCGGGAGGAATAAGAGGAAAACAAATAACTGGAGGAATAAGGCGAAAACCAAGAAGTAAATGGTTCCATAATGTAACAAGTGACCTAACACGAATGGAAGTGAGAAATTGGCAGGAGAGATAAATGAGGAAATAAATAGTAAAATCAGCCAAATTATATTAAATGGGGTTCAATTTAATAACATGAAGAGGGTTCACCTACCTTATGCACAGATCTTAAGCACTTCTGCAATGATACCATAACCTTACGGGGTTGAAAAGGTTAAAGAAGAAGTATTTTGAGATGAAATTGCTATAAGTAGGAAGAAAAGCATATAGACAGACCCTTACAAGACACATTCCTTTTATTTCACATTAGAAAACAAATTACGAACATCTACAAATATGTTAGTCTGTAGAAAATACAAATGCGAATACACATATAACTAGGGAATTATATGTAAAATAATGCCGTAATATATTTGCTAATTAGAGGCTAGGGAATCTGACCCGCGCCCTTGTCTTGGTCAGAGTGACGCAACACTCATGGAGATGTAATACTGGAATCACAGAGTGTCTACGTTTGTATAGGCCGATTGTGCAAGAGAAAGGGTTTACCATTCTTTTAATACCATAGGATTGCCCTGCCCGGAAAAGAACTATAACTTTCGCTTCGTAAAGGAATCCCTCTTTCTCCGTTCGGGTTTATAATTTATTGTGCGCCAGGCAAAGATTTACTCTCACTTTTCGCTGGTTCAACACGTACAAGGGTAAATAGAAGTCGCGCTGTGTTGATACGGAATGCTTGCTGTTAAGAACTGTCGTCATACGTTATATGAAAGTTCGTTTTTGACAGCTCGCTTAGCATGACGTACATTAATCAACTTTGACGTTACCAAAATTTCTTAACGGCCCGCAAACAATTGATTTAAAAGATCCACTGGTTTAACTCGACTTTCAGCACACCGAATTTTATTAGTGCATTTCGTAAAGCAATACACGCAATTGACTTTGACACTCGCTGGTTTAAGGGGTATGTTACATATGTAAGGAACGTAAGGCAGAGCCGAATTAAAATTATACCAATCACGTAAACCATGTTTTAACAGAAAGGTAATTCGAAAAGTGCATCAGATATGTAACATCACACAGACAAACTGATGCTGATATAAACCACTAGGTGTAGGGACATGGCTAAAACATGAAATACCTGTAGGACCTAAAATTTTAAATAACAATAATTGGAGAAGACGTGACACAGAAAAAGGGCAAAAAATACGCTGAAGGGGTAGGAAGTAAAATAAAATCGATTAACAGTGCAAAAGAGAGCACTTGGGAAAGTATAACTGCAAGTATCACAAGTGAGACTCAAAATATAAGAGAAACATACAACTAAAAAAAATGCTGGTTGGATCAACATTGTCAATAAGTACTACAGAAAAGATCAGACATAAGAATAAAAATGATACAACGTCCAACAAATAAAAATACAAATGGCTACAAAGAGGGACAGAAAAACTATAAGACAATATTCAAGGGAAAGAGAAATAATACACACAGGAAAGGTCATTGAACATCGAAAGGTGTGCAGTCACAAAGAAGTTCGTAATTTTTATCAAGGAGTGAAAAGGCAAAATGAAGAATATCAGGTAAGAGCGGCAATTTAATAGGAGGGATGAAAGATGTGTTGACTATTTTTAAAAATGATTAAATATGAAAATCGACTACTAAGATCAAAGATAGAACCACCAGAAAGGGAACAAGAAGATGAGGATAGACAAGAGGAAAAAGATATTATTTAGGCCTATGGAAAAATTATCTATTAATTAAAGAAACCAATCTCGGAATGTAAGAATTATAGACGAATTGTCCAGTTAAATGTAACATATAAAGTATTGTCGTCGATTATATAAAACAGCTAATGAGGCAGCAGAGAAAATCGGAGAACACCAATGTGGGTTCAGAACGAACAGATCAGTGATCGATTAAATAATTGCCTTAAGAAGGATACAGACGGAGAGTCACACTATTACATTTGCTACACATGGGAATTTATTTGCACGTGAAAACAAAAATTATAAATACTTCACAGCAGGGTGGTACAGGAATCGTCTAGTCGTGTAGCAAACGTTTGCCAAGCTAGGTCCTGAGCAGGATGGGGTGGGTTGTCCGGAAGCGCCACTGGTTTGAGACGGTCCAAACCAGAAAACCTACAGGTGGCCGTGTAAATTCCTAAACCACTAGCTGTTTCACAAAAAAAAAAAATAATAAAAGACAGCAAAACACCAAGACTCGAAATAACCTAGTTATTTATTTACAGTTTGTACACCTTCAAAATTCTGTGTCATACTTGGAAAAGGCAACACAATTCTGTGATTAAATGGGATAGTTTGTAAATGTAATCTGTAATGTACAAGATTTTATATTAATAAAGTCGAAAAGGTAACTACGATAATCGCAATTCGTTCGAGTACCCGTGTATCAACTACGATAGTGACTTAAATATAATTAAAAACAGCGATACCGGAATGCGGGAGAATAGTAAGTTCTAAATCGCTTGATTAATTAGGTAAATACTCTATCTAGTCGCGAACCTCTTCGAATTGGTACCATTTCGCCTAGGGGAGTGCTAATACACATAAAATGGTGTATTTACGGTGCTCATATTATGTGAAATGTCAAATTAATGCTCCCGGAGACCTCCGCCAATAATGGTTTAAATTTTGAAACACTGACAAGTACTTGAAACTTGAATGCAACCAAAGCAGTACTACCAAACGTAAAGATATTAAATGCATAGAATGACATTATCCTATTACACTAAAGTAATTGCACGTGATGTACAACGAAGCTATACAATATTCCGCATGTAAAACGGCATGAATTTCGCTAGCATATACCTAGATAAGTACAATACATAAAGTAAAGATCATAGTGCCATAACGAACGATATTTTCAGTTCAATAAACACCAAAAGGTAGATAACACTAGGTGTTGTAGATACCTGGATTGTGCACAGAAGGGCCGCTACATCAACAGCTATGGGGGATAGCTATTAAGATGTCCACCAGCTTGAGTAACCTCCAAAGAGTCAGGGCTTCATCTAACTTTGCAGGTGAGAAGCGTAGTCGAGTGCAGTCACCATGGGGAGAAGCCTTGCATGCGAACCATCACATGTGCTGAGGGGCTCGGATTGGAACGGAATTGTTGCTCCAGGTGCCTTAGCCAAGTAACACCAATGCCACAGGCATAATAGATCCCGAAAAATCGGAGAACGATACAGCAAACTAGGACGAGGAGGCCAAACTAGGACGAGGAGGCCTAAATACGAGACGTTATCGAAAAATGTTCTATGGCAATCATAAATTAACATACCAGAGTTGTAATGTGGCCTCGAGTAAGTAAATTGCAGAAATATATATTTATCCCAATACAATCGGATTCATTTTAGCAATATAACACCAATTTCCTATTTCTGGATGGCAGATTCCTCAAAGAACTATGGAAACTATGTAATCCACTTAAGTGAAAATTTCCAAAGATCACATGCAGCTCCAAAAAGGAAAACTTAAAAATGGTCGCCGGAAATCGTACTATCAAAACAATTTTCAAAATTGTTACTCAAAATTCCCTAAAAATCAAGGATTTTGCAAAAATGAATATGCAACCAAAGCTACACCTAACGTATGCAGGTGAATCTAACTATGAATGTATTTAAGCTAAGAAATTATCCAAACAATCCTTAACTGTATCTAAATGTAAAATTACACGTAACAACACAAACTAAGAATGTGTGTCGTATTTATCGATTACAAACAACGGCATTAATGAATAATAATTATCGCAAGTTCTAAAAAACTAACCTTAAACAGAAAGCTGGTAAATATGACGAAATTGACAATACAAAATAATGCAGACAGAGTGAAGATAGAGGAAGCGCGCCATTATATAAATTTGATGTAGGAAATGGACTTAAAAAATGTGACTTACTATTGGTACCACTATTTGACTATGCACTGGTAAATGTTTACAAAACGGCAATAAGGCCTACAGTACTAACAAGGAATTTTAATCTGTTTGGTAAAGTTCTTTGAATTGAGGTGATGAAAGCCAAAGCTTGCGATGGTTAAGACGCATTATGAAAGTGTAAGAAAGAAAAATCCCTAAAAAGATTGAACTAATTCTCGGGTGAACGTAAAGAAGAGGACCAAGGGTATGTTTCGTGAGGTGCTAGAAGATTCAGGAAAATGAGCGTTGTGGATTCAAGAAAAAAAACAAACAACAGCAAGAAATAGCAGCAGATAGTCGATCAGTCTATGTGCATATTGGACCTGTAGCGAAACGGAAATGTAGTACATAGGACAAAGGCAATGTTAAAAATTAGAAGGATCGACTACATCTGACATAGCAACGTTGTTTGCAAATGGTTGATTATCAAAATTACTTAGTTAAGATGTTGATAATGTGAGTCTACTATTGAAATCTGACTAAAATAAGTCAAATTCAGTTTTTGTAAAGCAATGGGGATTTTTTTTCGTGAAAGAGTATATGATTTTTATGTACTGTCGATGTTGATCTATTTTTGATCATAGAATAGTTCTACAAAGTATGTACCCTTGTTTTAGAACCACCCTGTATGGTTGTTCATTTTATGAAACAGATTGCTCAGATAATATTTTCAAGATAAATTCGGAAAACGTCAAAACAAACCGATAATTTGTACTGCAAGGTTAACAAAATACACATAATAATGTTTATTTTAACCGTCTATGTAAATGACACGTTATAGGCATTCATAACTAAGTAAATGTGTAGATACAGGCTCATAGAAGAGACTTGGAAAATTTTACAGGTTTATAGAAGAGACCAGTAATGGAAATTTTTCAATCGTTTTTATACCTTCTGGCTGTACAGTGGATCTTTCTTCTCGATAAGACAAAAAGGCGTTCATTTTGTATATGGCTTGCTCTCAAATTGATGTAATGACGAGGTAGATCGACAGGATTGAAACCATTTCCATCAGGAAGAATGCTAAATGCTCTGCTAATGTGGTGAAAATAGACAAACAATCGAGCAACGTAATTTCGAGATATTCAATAAATTGGAATAGTATTTCCGTTTAAACAATGCTACGGCAACGAACAATTGAAATTACCGTGCTCAATTGTTTTTCTGTTTTCACCATAGTAATCTAAGCAAACAATATTTTGTCTAATTTAACCAAATTCGTAGTTTCAATAATAGCATACGAGTAGTTAGCAGCAGATATGCAATCAGTTTGATAAATATTGTTGTATGTATATTAATCACTAACAATGGTAGCCGTAGGATAGGAATTAATCACAGAATTGCGATAGTTTGTCAGATGAAGGTGTGGCCAGGCAAAGGAATAAAGAAAGACAAGAAGATGTACGTGATTTGTATTTTTCTATACCAATTCGAACCATGTGCTATGAAGACACCAGGACCAAAGTGATACATTCAAAAGCCGGTATATTTTATACTACTGGACTTTCCAAAGAACTAAAGTCTCAATTCAACCTCCCGAAGAACGGAAGACTGTTTGGACAACGTTTATACACAACAATGTGTAGGGTATATGGTAAAGTGCTAGAAAATTGTTCGAAGAGAAATACGCACCTCATGAACTAAAACAACAATGCCGTTCTAGAACCAAATATTTAGGTAGAGGAAATATTGTTCATTTAAGTCAATCATAGCAAAAATAGAGTCACCCACAAGAGATATTTATGTGGTACTTGCAGGTCTAGCCAAAGCATACGATACTATTCTCTGAAATAACAATTGGAAACAACTTATCAAATGGCTTCGCTGTGATAAAGGGTGGTGCTTCTTCTTCTCCCGCCCTATTTAAAGCTTCTTCTCTTCCTCCTTCTCTAGCTCATTCCGTCCATCGTAGAATGTAGGCCTCGCTTAGCTTTTCCCATTTTTCTCTTCATGGTGTGCTTCTTTATCTAGTCGTACTGGCACTCTTCTTAAGACTTATGTCCTTGTAATATGCAGTCTTCCATTGTATAACTTTTCTATATTCCTTCATTATTCCTATATGCCCGCCCAACGCCATCTTAATATACAGAGGGGTTCTGTTACATCGGCTATTATTAAAATTTACTTAGATGAAACTATAAGCCAATGGGACCTTCTTACAGGCAATACAACATCGTAGACTTTCCTACAAAAGTCGCCGGTGTTCCGATCGTAGTAGCTCAAGACGAAAAGGACGTTGAAGATATGTAATGTGAAACAGTGTAAGAATATAAAAAACGATGCCTAACAGCATCTAAACATAACAAAACCCGTAAATATTTAGATGTTGACAGTTTATGAATACTCGGTGCTATGGTATAAAACAATAAAATACAACACGAAAAATTCTGCAAATGGCTTTACTGAATACTTCTCTGGCAAGTGAAGGTTTTAAAACCAACAATTTTTAAAAAAATCAAATAAAATTTGTGCCCCTTCTAAAATACTCTTATTTTCATCAACGGTAAAAACCATATTTAAATCAATCTCGAGTTGAAGCAAGCCCTCAAACGTGAAGATATGAAGAAAGTTCGAAAGGTGATTTTCTCACGATTATAATACTTCCTTCGTTTTTCAGACTAGGAAAGTCAAAATGAATCTCTCAACGGTGCAAAGTATAAAAATGTATGGTAATGTGGCAAGAAGATAGACCTCGACTAGATAATCAGAAACTCGAGATAACTGCGAACAAACACTTATAAATCATGTTCATAACAAACATCTGATATGCCATGTCGAACGAATACACGAAGAACCATTTTTAGATTTTTTTCCACCACTTTAAAACTTTCTTGTAGGCCAGGTCCTTACCCATTCTTCCCTCTACAAGCAATAAGTACATATCATACCAAAGCAGTCAAATTAAGAGTGAATTGCATTAGACTACAAAAAATTTTCACTCGGTAAGATGCGAAGCTTTACACCTCCAGACGGAATCTGACCTTTAGTCAGACGAGTTAGCCACTCGACCAGGAACGCTACGTAACACATATGCGTATCGTTGCATTATGAGGAGGTAGCTTCACGCGCATTTATATAAGTGATAGCGGAACTGTACAGAGAATAAATAAGAAATCATCTTTAGAAATAAACAACACTAAAAGATTACAGGCCCTCGATGGGACAAACATTTATTGTCTTATTAATGTAATCTTACATGTAATCAAGTAGCGGAGGGGATACTTAGCTAAAACAAAATGTGAAATTTGGAGTGCAACCAGGCTTGCAGGTCTTTACTTCTTGAGATTGCTACCCAACATGCACATATCACGACGTAGGTAGATACCTAATACTCAAAAAAGACATATTAATCAGAGTTGTTACTGACATCTTCGTACTCATTTAATAAAACTGACGGAACGTGTCTTTAGATAGTGATCTATGTATGGGATAAATTTTCATATATAATCTCACAAGAGCATTAATTCTTTCCGGAAATTTTTTTGAGTGCGTTTCAACAATGTCGTATAAATTTGCCCGAGCGGGACGCGAGAACAAATTAGGACGTTGTTGGAATGCACGAAAAATAATTTCTGTATATGAATTAATGCTCGAATGCAGATTCGGTAAGAAAATCGTAACGACACGAACCCTAAAAAGAAGTAATCCACACCTACAAAAAATTTCCAAGAAATTTTGTTGTTGTCTTGGTTACGGCTCGTGAACTAATTTTTCTATTGGTCATTAATAAGTGTCGTACGATTTTCAAGGGTAATACCACAAAAGGTGAAAATTTTTTCAGAACTTTTTTCGTTCACATGCAAATTATTTAGTTTAAATTTCTCTAAAAAAAAACTGCGTTAAAAATTCCGTGAGACCGCAGGAGGTCGAGTGGAATTTGAGCAGTTTATGTTGAGAGAAATTAGCAATCATTTGCATGTGGACGAAAAAAATTCTCTTAAGAAATTTTGCCTTGAGTGGCATTTGGAAAGATTATTCAACAATATGGGTAGATGACTTTTACCGTGTTCGACAGCACACATTTTTAACGTTTTCCACTATTAATTCAATACTGGAGCTTCCAACACGATTATTATGACTTTTAGAACGACGCTTTAACGTTTTTGTAAAATGTAAGTCAAAGGCTACTCACTAAATTGAAATCATTCAAACATTGAAACCAATCGGGCTCGCGTGAAAACACTGCGACATTAGGTGTTTTCAAAGACAGTCAATTTTGATTGGTCGTTTCTGACAAATTGAACAATTTTCATTGGTTTGGTCATTATAGTGTTGAATAATCATTTATATGTTTCATGTCGGTTTTGTATGCTGTATACCGTCAAATAGAGTTTGTTTTTTAAGACATTACTACTACTGCAATTTTATAGACTGCTGTCATAATTTGCAATTAGACAACTGTTTTGTGGTATGACGTTAGTATTGTAGCTGCAATAAAAATTCGATTACAAAATTGATGCTGTAAAAATTTGCAATAGTCTAACGTAATTTACATAAACTTAGAAAGATGGTAGTATAAAATGTAACTACACATTGGCGTCTAATGAAATTTGAAAAGGAACTTATTACGTTCTATCTATAAAGACAAAGACGTCAATTCAGTGGCAGGGTTTAAAATCTAAAACTAATAGTAATTTATTATACAAGACGATAAAGTTAAATTTTATCCACGAGTGAATCGTTTAACGTCGAGACGAAGTCGAGACGTTAATGATTCAAGAGTGGATAGAAATAACTTTATCGTCGTGTATAATACAATATTTTTTTCTATAGCAAGAACTTTAACAATTTCAAAAGAAAATAATGACAGTCAACCACATTTCAAAATGTCAGTAGCTAGATTGGGTTGCTACGATAATACGAAGCTGTCATATTTAATTTAAACAAAAGTTAGAAAATTAAATTACTTTATCTATCCTTGATGTTAAAGTGCTACTTTATCTACCCTTGCTGTTAAAGTAAAACTTGACCTTTTGTTTTGAGTTGATAAAAGCACACTTTAACATGTGCTATAGAAAAAAAGTAAGTTTTTAGTGTGAAACGCATATAAGAGAAAAAATAATTAGAATAGATTTTCTATTCTGCAGCAAGCAGTGTCTAAAGGATAATATGCTCTTTTACCTGTTTATTTACTTGAATGCCAAGAAAATGTTTAATGCATTGCTTCATGTAATTATACGGGTGCCTCTGGCGTTCGACATAATAATTACAAACGTGTAAACAGCTATTATTATGGTATTATAAATGGAAACTCTGTTATAAACACGAACATTCCAAGTATTGAAAATGCTCGATGTAAGATGGAAATTTAAATTTACTCAGTGCTAGAAGTTAAATTGCAAATTGTAATATGGATCGGTGGGTATGATACAAATAAAATATGAAACATAACATAAACAGAAAAGTTACTTTATTCATCGTATTATAATTAAAGGTAAACAACTGCACAATACCTAAACAACAAAGGTAAGAGCAAATTGAGTAAATAATTTTAGAAATAGCAGCACCTGCAACAAAAGATGTTTACTCCAAATACAAAAGTGTAAAACTTTTAGAATGATCAACAATATCTTTCAATTTAATCACAAACGATCGATACGCATCGAAATAGTTTCATATTGAAGCGCTAAGTGACGGAAACAATTTATTGATAGCCACGAAATGTTACGCATTTTATCAGTTACCAGAGACGTGTATTTCTTATTAGTTATCATAATGAGATTCATCTCAAAAACCAACAGAAGGAGAAATATTCTGCACACTAAAATTGCCCCAACCGTCTTAATAGATTTTTCGGAATGCGCAACGCTCTTTTGTCACATATTCGTAGCTAACTTTGTAAGAGATAAAACTGTACTCTATCTCGTTGCATCTGAGCTCGTTGACAGTAATTAAAGAGTATTCGATATACCACCAATTTGTATTTTTGGGTAATGTAATAGTTTCTTGTTAGTAAATTCAGTAAGATTTTCAACTGCCACCAGCGTGTGGGAGCGTTCATCATTTGTACACAGCATAATCCATAGTGTTCAATATTCTTATCGAGTGCTGCCGGAAGTGAGCGTTTTGGGCGTGTAAATATTGATTCATGGTGCCTAAATTTTGTAACGCCACCGGCTCGAAAAATGGTTTCCAAGCCAGGTACAGGGCGCAAAATTACGTGCTTGTATTATAAGGCTCATGCCATTTCTATACGACTATATCGAGATTTAGAACTGGTTGCAGAAATCCATTCGAATATGTTGGAAGATCTTCCTCTCTTTAGGGTTCGCTATCTGTTTTGCTTCGTTGAGCGGCTTCAGTAACCCTTATTTTCTCAAAATATGTTATATTGCTTTGTATCCTTTTCCACTATGTGTTTTCATTTTTTTTTGCCTCCCTTCATTTTATTTTCTCTGCTTACAACTCATTTTGAAAGTCTATATGACATAATATTTCGAAGGATTCTACTTCTCTTCTGTCTGGTGGGCAAATATGGCTACACCCTGCATGAATGTTTGGATAAATGATTTTCTCCTTTTTAACGCTATAATATTTACTCGTTTCACTTGGTTATCCTGCGGTTTACTTCGTTAGTACTTCTTCCATCCTTTGTGTTCTGTACTCCTTGATAATTAAGTGACTTCTCTAGCTGATCTGAGAGTTTTGTTGTCTATTAAAATGTCGTACAATGATTGTTGGGCTTAGGGGCACACCATGATTTGATTTATTATTATAACTTTTTATACTATACTTTTGGTTATTCAGTTTTTCATGCGATTCAAGTAATAATACTGTTCGTACAATATATTTATATCCCTCTTGCTGTTGAAATTTTCCTGAAATAACTTACGGCCTTTTGAATATACATATTAAAAGGAAATTCTGAGTGCTCACACCTTTGTCCGATGCAGTGTCTAATTTTTGCTTCGTTTTGTACTCCATTCCACTCTGTAAATGCGTTTTGCTGTAGTACTATTATATATTGAAGCAAATCAACATTTTCTGCCAGTTTTCTCTGTTAAAGACCTTCTGTTAACAAAAGGTACATATATAGCTGCCTTATTTTCCCGTTTACCTTTTCAAGTATCCTCAAGCATCAATCCAAATGGCCCTCCTATCAAATTCTCTTTGATAATTCCTTCAGTTCGATATAATATAATGATAAATCCTTGAAATTAGAAATCTGGTTTTTCGTTCGCATTATTCGTGTTTTCGTAAGCTATTTACACCGTTTCTCTTTCATTTCATTTATAAGTATTGTGTAATATAAGAATTTAAAAGTAAATTCTATTCTCTTTATAATTGTGTATACTATTCATTTGGATACATAAAGAATTAACTACTGTTTAAATATATCAAATGGAATATTCAAATTGATTTACTTTCTATTTTATGGAAACAGCAAATTTGTCTGCATGTTTTCTAGTTAATGTGCTGGGTGTGGTCGAGTATATAAAAGAAGTTCGTGGCATTAGCAGCAAAATTGAGCACACAAATTACGATAATATGTGCTAAAGGGATTAACAGGAGCACTTAGTCAAAGAAATATTGTTTTCTTTTAAAATTGCGATGCAGCTTTATAGTTAGAAGGTCATTAATTGTTACGTGTAATTTTTCATTGAGATGCAGTTTAGATGCTTCGAGTGAACAACAGTTTCTAGGTGTGTATTTGGTTGCATACTCATTTTTCATTTTTGGATGTTTCTGAAACGCCTGAATTTTAGGGGATTATAATAAATTTTCAAAATAGATTGTGTGTACGATTTCCGGCGGCCATTAGATGAGACTGATTTCGTGAGATTGTTCCTGCTGAGACTGTAGGTGTGATATGGAATTTTCACTTAATGTGGTTAAAATAATTCCAAAAATTTTGTGAATCCTGTTGATCAGTCGTAAGAATTTCGGTGTGAGATTGCTACAATGGAGCCAGTTATACTGGCATAATAATTTATTTCTGCAAGATCACTTACGTAAGGTCACCTTCTAGATTTGGTATGTTTTTGTCGTTCCGTTCCAAAACCGGGTGCGATATTGTGTGATTTTAGGCCTTTTCTCTCTTTTCGTCTTACTAATGTCATATTCTGCATGTGCTCTCTTTTCGGCTATGATGTCGCTTGATAAAGCACCTGGAGGACCGACTCAGTTCTGATTAAGTCACTTCGTTTGGACCACACGACTTTTCCCCGGTGAAATAGTTGGAGAAAAGTCTGCCGCCTCACGTTGCACATTCGTTTAGACAGCATCCACAAGCCCACCATCCTGCATAGCTGCTCTGACGACGCCGCTGTGCCTTGCTATGCAGCACCAGGTATATTGTGTACAGCTAGCGATTTAGTCATCTGATTTCTTAAAACCGAAAATATCGTTAGTGCTGCTACTATGAAACTCTAAACGGTTTGCCTACCGTTTTATGCTGTAAAATTTCTGGCCGATGATGCCGAGAAACTGAGCAATGTGGTGTATCTGCAGTATGTTCATCTGGTGCATTTAATTATGCGGAATAGTTTAGTTTTTCAATTTATAAGTATTTAGTATTTCCTAGATTGGCTACCCCGTCAGATTTTTTGGGTAGCGTTCGGTTCGTGAACTAAACTCTACATTTTAAAATTTAATGCATTCAACGCGAGGATTTACTGAAAGGCTAGACATTTAAAAAAACTTCTCGTTAACGCTAGAACACCCTAGGCGCATGGAACCATTTGTTAGGTCTCGTTATAAAAATTAATTGATTGTAGAAGCAATTTGATGAGACACCCGTTTATCGATATCGCAGTAGCACTAGTTGAGATACGTGTACACGAGCGAATTGCGAGTTAAAATCATAGAGTTTTGTTGTTCACTTCAAATTTATTAAATACTACAACCTTGTACATTATATAAGTAAAACTAAATTAAATCTACTATTCCAATTACAAACAAATATTCTATCACAGATTTGTTATACCTTCTTCGAATATGGTGCAGAATTTATACGTGTACATACTGTATATAAAAAGTTAGGTTATTTCTAGCTATGGTGTTTTCTGTCTTTTATAATTTTTATGCTGCAGCTAAGTGGTTTAGGAGCCTACACGGACACCTGTAGGTGTTCTGATTTGGACCGTCTCGAACCAGCGCCGTTTCCGAACACCCCCCCGCCCCCCCCAATTCTGCTACGGAACTAGCTGGTAAAAGTTGGCTACACCACGAGACAATTCCTGAACCGCTTTGTTGTAAATTATATATTATTTTCTTTTTTTTGTGTACAGAAATTTCCCGTGTAGCACAATCTGAAGCAAACGAAGATGAGGAAATTACAACTTTAGGCAATAGAGATGCAGTTATCACTTCTAAAAGTTGTACTATCAAGTGGAACTCTGATCCTTCAAATAGGAAGGGCTCCTCTGATATAATTAGAAAAAGATTCAGCCAAACAAGAAACGTCGTTTACAACATAATCGCGAATGTTTTTATTTTTCCACCAACAATACTAAACTTTATATTGAAAATGTCCAACTTCCAGTAGAATTAGATTTATACACACCAGTTTCAAGCGATTATTCTAATAGAGTTGAAAGATAATTACAGTGGCATTAAAAAGAATTTGTTACTTTTCAAAATTGAGCGTAGTTTCCACAGTACCTTTACGGAAATACGATGTCAACCATTATTAAGTATTTCTATTAGCTTAGATCTTGTTAGACTTCCATCACAAATCCTCAATTGTATTAAGATATGAAGAATGAAGAAGCCAGTCCATTCTTTTGTCCTAAAGAGTGCTACTGGATATCTGTTCATTTTCTCAATCATTTAGTTTGTTACCGTTACGGCGACTAAAAAAAAAGTAAGCAAAGGCCAACAGCTTCTCTGCAGGAGCTGGTCGTGGGTAAAACAAAAGGCTCAAAAGCTTTAGCTAAAAAAAATATGGGCGCCAAGTAGCTAGTAACCCAGCACTTTGCTAACCAAAAGATACACTACGGAAGGCGCTACTAACCAACCTGAAAATATAAAGGTAACGGCAAAGGCACAAATCATATACGCAAACAAATAGGTCAAGGTAGTATAATTGCGGCAAACAAAGAATACATGGACAATTAAAATACACACACAAAATATACGGCTACCAAATCATATCACAAAATCTCAATAGGGAGATCATATCACAGCTAAATATTACCAAACAAAGCATAAGGCTAAACTCACCACAATACTGCCAGTTACATTTACATGGGCATAAAAGCGTAGTTGACAAGCAAGCCCAAATTAAATAAATAATCATAAACGGTAGGTATTTGTTACAAAATAGTAGTATTAAAAAGGAGAATACAAGATTGATATTAAACTTGGCCAAATGCACTACTGAATAAACACTTAGTAAGAGTTCGAAAGCATCGTGGCTTCGACACAACTGTTAAGGTTAAAGGCAAAATTTAGAATGCATGTTGAATGCAACCGAACACCCAGTATGCAAGGTTTAGCCTTTATTTAATTATTAATTAATTGATACCGACGCTATCACGGGCCTACAAGATCTTGTTTTGGTTCCGTAAGGGCGAATTCACGATATCGCAAGGCAATTTGCATTAAAACGGTCGTGACGCGAGCATTACCAATAATTTCTCTTGCACGACAGGGCGCAAATAGTGATATTATTCAAAGGTGTAATAGGTGACATTTGAAAATGAAAGAATTCTTTTCATGCACTTGACTTCACAATGGAATTACAATACCGCTAAAAAAAGTCCGAGGTCGGAGACAAAGCACAATACCGGTAAAATTTATTCCGAAAGGCATCTCCGTACATATAACTTAAATCGCTATATGTCGATTAAAAGACCTACCGTAATTAATAATTAAGTTACAATGGCAGAAACAAATATATTCCACAGGTGAGTTTACCGCTCAAGAATCCACGTTAAAAACAATCGTAAGTTTATCCAGCACACTGCAGCACCGTCGCGCAATTGCCTCCATAGAGGAGCTGAAGATTCGGGAGTTCGAAACGGAAATATTAATCTGACAGACCTTTGCGATGGGTTTCACTCCAGCTGCCGTGACCGTAAGCAGGGGCCGGAAGGCAATGAGGAGGTCAAAAAGCAAGTGACCACCGAGTAGCTGTCGCAGGAGGTTTGTCGGTGCTATCCCGTCGTGTAACTCAGGTTCGGAGGATCCACAGCCAGCGGCGTCGACTGGCGGAGCAATTCTCGGTTCGCCACCAAGTAGAAAGGGCTGCTGGCACGTTGCCAAGCGAAGGGAGTACTGCAGGTATGTTCCCAGCGGGAAAAGAAAAGCTGAAAGGGCAAGTAACCATAGAATCGAACTGAATGAACTTAGAAAAACCACATACCCGTTTTAGATTTTTACGGCTGCGTTTCGCCAAAGTGGACCATGTGCTGCTAAAGCAAAATCCCCAAACAAAGTCTGGGCTAGGAGATCACCGCAAATAACTTTCCGGGGTCTATTCCAGATCACCGCGGAATTCATAATCACACCAAAAGCAATCTACTACATAAGATGGGCCCGAATATTTCCAATAAAGTTACGTCTCCAAGACGTGAATTTTCGAAGCATCTGCCTTTAACAGCACAACAATGGCGAATGCCAAAATGGTTTCCAAAAACTGAAAAATCAAATTTTGGGAAGGGGTCAGATAATCAGTAACTCAATATGCATAAAGTGAAGCCTACACACCAGGGGCTCTCAGACCTGTAATTCTTATCATATGGCTTACTTAGATTGAAATGTAATTTTCAGAAGATCTGAATGCTCAGAATTGCTGTAGGGAAAAATTAAATTTGAAGAAAGATATGGCAAAAGTTAATTTTAACCAAGATTAGGGCAAATAATTAGATAAATAGTTGTAGATGATTTTTGAACAGTAACAAGTTATTTGGCGACATTCATGGCTCTAGACACAACATTTAGCTTTCCAAGCCTATTGGCAGGCATGCAACTCCACAATACAACAAGTGATGAATACAAACTTTTTAGAAGTGTTGTTCCATATAAGTTTCCAACATCGTTATTGATGGTAAAATATTATTAGCTAAAATGTACCTTTTCACATTTTCTTCAACTCCAAATACAGTGTTTCCTTGTGCAAATGAATCGAGTTCTCCTTGTTTTCTTGTAAAACCTTGTCTCGTCCGTGTCGAAACCGTTTGTGTCCGAAACCTAAAAGCCGGCTTTACTGTGGAAGTACAGACACTTACAACTATAACTTGTTTCTATAAACTTGCTCTTAACGATCAAACTTGCTATTCGTTAAACTCCATTGTTTAGTTGGTTGATTAGATCCCTGAGGAACACCAAATACTGCGAAAAGCTATTTGGGGTTGTGTCCGTTATAATGAACTTGTTGATTTGAAAAACCGAATTTATAAAGTTTGGTAAAGATAGTATTATGATCCATGCGATCAAATAAAAATAAATATTAACCTAAATTGCTCATAATTAGCTATTACGGTGGTACTGCTATTATTTGCAATTCTCTATGGAATTTACATAATCCATGAGGTTCATAACTTGCCCTACTGTTGTAATTTTCTAAGTACTTACAGTATTGCCATCAGATAATAAATAAACGCCACTTGAAAACTGCTATTTAGGCAACATGTTTTCAGAAATACTAAATATTGCATGGCGATTGGAGCCCTTTGAATTCCACTCGATGTACACATTCAAAGCAGCTATATCATTACAAAGGTTTCATGTGATTTTGCTGGTGCTTCGCTTTGATAATAAATCGATTACTGCATATTAAATTAGAATATCCAACATGTCAGTGGTAGCAGTTCTGGTCATAGTAGGTTGAATGCTAGAAGTATTACCAAAATGTAGACAAAGCTTCTTCCCAAGCATACTATAATTTAAGATATAGCTGACATTTCAGATAACTCCAGCAAGTCTAAACTTACAAGTATTTGCAATTCAAAATGTGCTAGCGCACTTCAAGCTTTACTTTTGCAATTAACTGAATTAGAGCTTGAAAGTAACGGGAAAAGTGTTGACGAACATATTGTATTAAGAAACGCTAAAAGATCGATGGCCTGGGAGAGGAAAAGTTCTTATAAGATTATAACCAGAGGGCAGCGCACAACAGAAATTTTACGGTAATTATACGTCTGAACTTTTAGCCGGAAAGATTACTTAATCGCTGTAAATATTAATGTTGATGGAGAAGTTATTGTAAAGTTTGAATGTTTCACTTTAAGGAACAAGCTGTATTATCATCGAAGGCTCATAAGTGAAAGATTACTTAATTATACATAAAAGCTCCGTACCATTTGTTGGAGTAAACAGAGGCGTGGGTAGAGGACAGAAGTTCAGCAACCTCTTGGTGATGATTGATTAATGCTTCAAAAACTGCAAGATAAATATGGTGGTGGTCGTACGCGAGCTTGAATTATGGAGGGAATAGTTAAAAAGTTTTAGTTGAGCTGGAGTTTGCGGCCGATGGTTTTATTATTTGATTGAATCGCCACAAAGTTTGCAGCTTTCCCGGCGTGAAAGTAAACATTTATACGGATTAAGTCCACTATGTGCGAGCAGAGCTTTCTCTATCCCTCCAAGTGAATAGGTAATAAGCGCATTAGAAGCTTTCATGGATTTGAATTATGCCCGAGACAGAGCAACCTACGCAGTAGCATTATGGCAAGTAATTCTAACAACGTGGATAAAATATTGCTCAGAAATAGCGCCCTTCGCCATACCCTGATTTTCGCGAAATAAGTTGGCTTGAATCCAGAAGCTTTTATATTTTATATTGTGTATCTAACTGCAATAATAAACGTCGTTTCCGCCCAGTTACAGGACTCAAATCAACGCCAATATATTATACG
Organism: Agriotes lineatus; assembly: GCA_940337035.1. Taxonomy (NCBI): domain Eukaryota; kingdom Metazoa; phylum Arthropoda; class Insecta; order Coleoptera; family Elateridae; genus Agriotes; species Agriotes lineatus. Next base: position 49,180 of record CALNHX010008584.1, read on the forward strand.
CTTCTTGCTATAAATTTAAGTCGTGGACAGTTTGGTTTAATTTACGTACTTCGTTGTAATAAAAAAGACTTTCCGATTGGAACATTTTCAATCATTTCGCGAGGAGGCAGAAGTGTAAATGTCGAGAACCTGCGACTACATTAGCATAGAAGTTGTTTTTCTTATCATCCTGCAAAAAGTGAAACATCCGCCCGAAGGCACGCGGAGATGCGTCTTCAAATAAATCATTAGCAATTCTACATTTTTCCCCCTTTGAGCAGGCGAGATTTAACGGAAGATGTTGTTCTGCCAGCTACCTCGCGATAATGAGTCGCCAATTCCGTTTAAGCCATAACGCCATTATTTATCAAAAGAAACTTAGAATTCAACTTTCGCGAAGTAATTGAAAGAACCTGAGCGCTCAATTGCTGGAGTTCCGCTTGCAACTTTTTTCTGGCCATTCAGCAGTATTAAAGTTCCAAGTTTACACACATACAGAAGCTATATCTTTCTGCGAGCTCCTCTAGAATCCCACTCGCGAATAAAAGCTCGCATTTCTGGCTGGGCACCAGCGAAACTGTCTGTATAGACATGCCGTTAAGGAACTGGAGGCGCTTGGAACAAACCGCCCCGACTAATTTGGAATTTACAAACAGGAACCTGAGCAATTGATGCTTTGTTTTCTTGATCAAGTAGTTTTTTTGTATAAATTATCATTGAGTAAGGGGTCTTACATCTATATATCGATGAATTCTCTAAATGAAATGATAAAATGATAGCGTCATTTGTAGGTACATACAACCAATTTATTTCCTCCCACACAACTTATATAATAGTTCTACCTATGTTGTTTCAAATATCTGCCTTAGCAAAGAACTATTTGCAGAAGGTGGCAAGGGGCAATCGAATAATGTAGAGACCGTCAAGATATAGGTACTTCATGATTTCCTATAAGAACATTCATAAACACGTCTGGCATCAACCAACAAGACAGTTTGCATCTATAATAGACTACATAATTCAACAATACAAATTTAGCATTTCAACTACTGACGATAGGGTATATAGTGGAGCTGGGTGGGGCTATAAGCAGTTTCTGGTAAAAGCCACTGTCATTACTAGAGAAAAAAGAGAATTTCTTGGGTAAAATTCCTCTAGAAGCTGAAACTTGCTAATGAGTTGTAGAACATAAGCGACGATGCGGGATATGCGAATGTGTTCTACTAAAAGAGAAAGAAATGCATCAAGAAAGCGTTTGACAAAGACAAAAATGTGAAAGAAACCCAAGAATAGCAGACACATAAACTAGAAGATGCACTAAACCTGAAGAAGACGGTAGATTAAAATTAGTTAAGAACAAATGACTAAGAAGATAGACAAATATGTGTTAGGTTAAAGAGACTGGCCGAGAAATAAATTGTGGGATAAAAACGGATCGTGGGAAATAAATCTAAGAGTGTACATCGTAGAAACACGAAAGAAAAACCTAAGCAGAGATGTAAATAGAATGCAAAGATAACATTGATAAATACGGACGTATCCGTTAGACAGTATCAATCTCTTCTAACGGAAGACAGACAAGTGGGTCGAAACCAATACACATATTATAGAGGGCGATAGAGAGGTTTTATGTAAGTTATCAGGATCAGGAGCCATTGAAGTACGGAGCAAGGATACTGTAGAAGAAAAATGCAAAAAGATGAAAGATTTATGAGGTCTACTGGCAGATTATGTGGCTGAATAGTATAAAGGGATTCAAGCAAATATTATAGAAATCAAAGGAAAACTGTATCACTCACACTTTCTAAAATATATGTACAAGAATTAATAAAGAACTGAAGTAGAGAGTGTGAACGATTTTAAATAAATATTTCCATCATTCATTATTCCCAGATGATTTACTTATAATAGCCAACAACACCTAAGATGCTTCGTTCATGGTCGGAAGGTCAATGGAAGAATATAAAAAAACGAGGTTAAATGTAGACCTGCAGAAGACATACTACATGTGTGGAGTAAAAAGCTGCTGTACAGCTGGAATACGCAACATTAAAATTACAACATAATTTTAGTCAGCAGCTTAATCTTAGAGGTAGCTTATCTTAACTTAGAGTAAGCTTATCGTCCGATAATTTTCCAAATTCAAGCCATCTTCCTTTTTATATATAAGTATAACTTCTACGTTATTCAATGCTTTTTGTATTTTCTCATTCATTAAACATTAGGTTAGTAGTTGTTGTAGATCAACAGCATTACCAACAAATAAACAAACATACTCAAACAAGGAAGAGAAGTATGCAATTTTGTTAAAACATGGTAGTACGGCTTATGTAACAAAAATAAAGAGTAAGCAATAATATAAAAGATTTAAGAAAACAACTAAGTGAAACAATCAGAGACGAAGATCGGGGTAGCACAGAACGGATGAAATGCACTAAAATGCCAGGAAAAGAATGGCGTAGATATATCGGACACACTAAACTCTAGTACTAGTACTAGAATGTACGAGGACGACAAATGCCCAAAGAAAACTAATTGCTTATAATTGGTAGGAATGACTGCGAAAAGCTGGAACGACGATAAAACAAAGTGGGGTTAAGATTGAACTTCAAGGAAACGAAGATAATGTCCAACATTTTCACCGATGATGATATTGACATTGGAATAGACGGACTAAAATGGAAAAGCTTTCATCGTATAAATATATGTTTCGGGCATAACATAAAACTAGATAAGGGAAATCAATATACACAACAAGAGAGATAATTTTGGTGGTCAACGTTTGTAAAACTTGCCTACTTACGTTGATTTAGTATTTAAGACAGCCAAATGTCGCACAAAGTCCCAAGCAAAGATATCGTTAGCATTAACATGTGGAATCGTGACAATTGTATTTAATAGGAAACTAATTTGAAAAATAAAATTCACGCAGAGAAATATGAAAAGGCGAATGTTTGGCACATAATTGAAAGGAAATGTAAGATATGACGTTGTAAGTAGAAAAATATGTCGGGAAATTGCGGCTAACCCATCAGCTGAATTTAACTAGTCAAATAACGCTTAAAACTTAGCGGATACAGCGTCGACCAGTCAGGGGCGGTAATGATAAATATAGAAACACTAGCTAGAAAGATCTAGATTCAAATTGCAAAAAACAGACATTCGTGAACGATTCAAGCGATGGATTACATTCATTTATGGATAAATTCGCTCTGAAAAATTAGCAGAAGAAGAAGGAAAGAAACCAATAAATTACGGAAAACAATAATCGAATGAAATTTTGAACCATTTAGCTAACGAACAAATTAGCTGTCACTTTATACCAGCACGTTCTCCCAACTTTGGTGGTATTTGGGAGGCAGGAATTAAAATCACAGAATTTTACCTGAAAGCTGGTGCTTGGTAATAGCAAATTAACATTTTAAGATTTTAATACTGTGCTAATTCAAATCGGATGTATTCTTAATTACTGTCCACTCTGCCCACTGTCTTCGAACTCTAATGATCTTACAACACTAACGACGGGACACCTATAATTGGGAAAACATTGACTGCTGTTCGTGTAGCAAAACTTAGTTGATGTAACTGAAGCTTGGTTGGATTTTAATGTAACCAAGGCTTGTTTCTACACTATTGGTCTGGATGGTATTAAGAATACCTGGCAGAACTACAAACACGCACAAAATAGCAGCAACGGTCACAGAAATTATTAAAGATTGATTCACTGGTGCTTGTAAAATGGACAGCACATATGCTTTAGACTGGAAATTGGTAAAAAATGGCACTACATCAAGGCAAGGATAACATCGTCATGGTTGTTGACATCAAAGTGTATCAAGGCTTAAGAAGACGTGCAGTTAGTAGGCGTTGTATGTTGTCAATTGCGAGATAACTACTGAGTGCCCGTTTAAATGCTTTGGAACGACTATTTTCCCGTCTCTATAATAAAACTATATCAGTTGTTATCATAAATTATGATATATGTGTTTTAGTGATAGTTATACCTCACTTGATGTATTCATGCATTTACATGTTGAAATGTGTTTTTTTCTGTTGACGTATAGTACAGTAATACTTGTTAATTTAATTGACATATACGTGTGTATACGTATTTGCTAACTATTGAAAGTGCAAATCGGGCGGAATTTTCAAACCCAGATTGGGGGTAAGAAACCCTGAGAAGAAAGAAGGGAACAAGTATTGTAAGTGGAGGGGGGGGGGCAGTTGCTCACTAAACCTGAAGAAGCGAGCATGCATCGCCTAGTCATCAATATCAATAATTCCAATCACAGAGTCACTTTATTTCTAAGCGTAACATATACAATAAACTAGAAAAATGCATCCCTCTAAAGTATTTTGCGGTTGTATATGAAGCATTAAGTAGCTTCGTTGTGTTTAAATATTGCTATATTCTTATATAAAGGGATTCAGCATTGCGAGAAAACCCAACGTATTTATGTAGGCATTCATTCAAGAATTAAGAATTCAAAATCGTAAGTGCTACTACCTAGAACTCTCTAAAACTAAAATCAAGATAATCTGAAAAATCCAATATCTGAAGCTATACCATATACTACAAAGGATTAGGTCTATTTTCTTTAAAGTGTTTCGCGTTCCTACCGATGCATCAAATATGTTCTTCTGTTCCTTAAGGGGATTCAACTCGCTGTTTAACTTTTGTTTGCGGCAACGTGGACCGATTATACGTAGCACAACTTTATGTCGCACTCTCTGGAATAAAGCGGGATGGGGATATTACAGTTACTCAGTGCGCTTACTGTTATGACATCGCTCTTGTATACTGACAGAATAAGTGGTCCATAAGCATAGTTTACGCACCCGTATTCAAGAAATCCACAAGATTAACATCCAATAATACTGATCGTTGCAATAATGAATCGAAGACGGTGTTCTTCTTTTACGGTGGTTATTACTTCACTTATAATTTCCCATGGTAAAACCGCATGAAAACACTGATTGCACTTCCTCACCAAGAAGTTGCCAAATCAGTATTTGGCAGTCTGAATGCTGTACTGTACGATGCAGTAGCCGTACAATTAGCCAACGATTTTCTCTAGACGACGCAGCGACGTTATTCTGACTATTTGTAACGGGTAATTGTGCGATCCTGGATTCTTGAAGCGTTGTTCGAGTGAGCAAGCGGTATGAAGGTTCGCGTTTGCTTGTGAGAGATAGATGAAATGCAAGAAAAATGAAAAAGGAAGTTATAGAAAAACCGAAAGAAATTATCTAATTTTCTTTATACTATTGCGTGTATATTTAATTAAGGAATGGAGGATGCTAAAAACAAATCTTATATTCCTTAAGCGTATACTGTTTTTATTGATTTTTTTACATTAATTCTAATTTTGAAAAAATGCTTGAGCCATTGTTTTTTTAAATGAGGTGCCCACAAAGTACTTTTCATAAGCTGAACAATACAACAAAAATTTTAATTCTACGTTTACTGGTTCTAACGTAATTCACTTTCAACGAAAAGCAGCGTTTTACTCATATTCATCTCTTTCTAACTAACGTAGACTTATAGAAGGAATGGAATATTCCAATTGAGGGTGTAAAGTATTTACGTGTGGAGGCTTTAAATGTGGAATTAGGTCGTGTTCAATACCCTTAAATAGCATTGTTATATATGGGAAAACTGGTCTTCAGTCTTTCAGTATTTTAATTCTAGTTCTTAATTTAAATAGTTTTTTTCCATAGCTGTTGCTTTTCTTTGTTTCCAACTTTCTAAAATTATAATATTGCAACTCAAGTTATTTTCTTCCTTTATATGTTTTGTAAATAATCCACACTAAGTATTATAGCTTGCAATATTACAGCTTCACATATTTTTTATATTTTATTGCTAAATGCATTTTTTATAGACCAATTTCTAGTGTAGAATTAGAGTTACAGCCATTACGTGGACAAGTAACTAGTTTTGCACTGTAGCAATACTGAAAAGTTCTCAATAGTTGTATCGTGTTCAATTCTTGCTAAATTTCTCGCCGTTTTTCTATCTAGCAATTAAATTAAATTGCAACAATACAAAGAAGCGAACGTGACTTCAACAAATTTTATAGTATTTCAATAAATCCCAGCAAGTTATTGTGAGCCAACTATTCCTCCGTTCTGCAACTGATCCACCGCTGCCGTGTTTCATTGCTAATAGAGACAAGCATAAAAGGAACATTATCTTAACAAGATTGACAATATGTAATCCTTTTAGAAAATCAGTTCGTGTCGAAAACATATGCACAAATGTATAAACTTAATTTTCTTTCAATGTAGAAATGTGAAAGAACTTCCGTTTTTAAGAGAAGATCGTAATCGGGTTCAAAAGTTTTGTTATGCTACTACTTGTAATAGTCCTTGTCCTTGATTTTAACTATTGGAGCACATTCGGAATCCTTTGTAGTTTACTAAATTACATCGATTATTACTCTCACCTGTGACGTGATTGACATGATTTAATTCAATGACAACTATGTTTTTTAATTGACCAATCTTGAACCGATTACCTGATGAACGCCCTGCGGATGATTAGCAAGTGATAAACAGCACTCGACCCCTTGTAAAATTATCGGTGTGTATCGCTTTTGTTGTGTTACTAGTGATAATTTGTCTGTCTAAAAATGAGGTGCGGCCAATTCATCTGAATCACTTTTTGCTATTACTTGCACATGCGCATTTCCATGGGTCACTACAATTTTATTGAACAACCATATAACACAACAACTAGCGGGGTTCACACTTCTAAGCAATGCTTGGGAACAGGCGGCCAAAAAATAAATGTAGTAGATCTGTACACATCGCTATTTTTGCTATTAGTTAATACAGCTAATCGTAGAAGTATGGAATGGTAGCACTGAATAGTATCCCAAGGATGATAATGAACGACTAAAGAAATGCATGATGGTGCCACTTGTAAAGTCATACATAAAGTAAGGTAAGCTGAAGTAGCCAGGTTCAGACAGAAGTAAAACAAGCTCATATCTTTCCTCTGGCTGCTTGAAGTTGACAGAAAATTCAATTAGATAAAGTTTTCTGATTTTAACAAGAGTAATGAAATTGAGAAATGCTACATTGATACATTGTATAGTTTTCTCTAACAATACAAGCATTAGCATACATTTAACGTTGGACTTATTTCACGAACATTTTAGTATTTTTACGAAAAACAACTCATAGTTAAGGCAGATGCCCTTGAAACCCATGTGTTTTACCTATTCTGAACGAAATTGACTTGGAAGGCTTGTGTTTGTATCCTACCACAGTTTGGTTTATGATACATTGGTCATACAACCTTTTCTCAATTTGTAGCATCTTTTATAAATAAACGATAGCCTACAAATGTAGTTCTTGGCATAATATAATATGTACGAGATGGTTCTAGCGTAGTTATTCTTTCTCGAAGATTATCACAGAATTGCATTGCGCAATAATTAATACGTTTTACAGTATGGCAGTAATTTCATAAACCTATTGGAAACCATCGTAAACAACACTATGTTTAGTTACAGTAGGCTGTTGCCAACACGTTTTTCCCCGTAAGTGTTATAATATGAGCTTGTATCACACGTTGTTATGGTAAAAACGCGATTTAAGACACCAAAAGAAACTAAAAGGACATTTAATAGCAACGAATGTCAGAATGAGCTAGTCCCAGAAGGGTACAGGACAATTCGGTTCAATTGCGAACACCATTTACTGACTGGCGTCAGGCGAACTGGTGCTTCTGGCTTGTACCTTACTTTAATTTAGAATTATAATTTTTGCTTTGTCCGGTAAGAACTTTGTTTATATCCACCTTTAGACAAAGTAATTAACACATCAAATAGAAATAATTAACGGCATTACGGAGAGTGCAGTTGCAAAAATATTTTGAAGAAAGGTGGTGCACATGGACGTCTACTTATTACCATCTCACCTAGCTGGTCACGTTACTCAGGCTTACAAGACAATGAAATTTTACTTAACTCTGGTGATACAATAGAAATCCAATTTTAGTGGCCTTTAACAGATCTATGTCTGCACGTAGTGCGCACTGCAAAAAGGCAAAACAAAGCCTAGACTATTTGCTGAAGGCGATTATAATATACGGAGTATTAATATATAAATTATAAATTGAAATGTGCACCAAATTTTAAAGATAGGCACAGATGCTGTTTACATTAATTAATGCTCTGGAACAAGCCCTAACTCGATTTAGTGATTGAGTGGGTACATTTTATTTTTATTTATTTGGCATGCATGAGCGAGGTGGAAGTGCATTCAAACGGGGGAAGAACATATTCTTAGTACATTTCTTACTACAGAAGCTATCAAACAATCAGAAGTTTGTACAGGAATTAAAAGACAGTTAGGTGTGTAAGCACAGCTAGAAATAAATAAGGGGTCCAAAAGCATAAAAAACAGAACGGGATGCTGACAGAGTAAAATTCAATTGTTTGAAACGATTTTACTTCTGATCTTGTTCTATCGGAATGCTGTATGAGTGCTACTTTAGTATCTAACCGTGATAAAGGTTGAATAATAAGTAGCAAAAAAAATATAGGAAACTACCGTCAGACTGCAACCAAAAAGTGAAGGGTACGCTTTGCTAGTCACCAAAGTATATAATTCCAATTCATTTTAAAGCTAACGATGGACCAGCCTTTTATAACGAAAATAAAATGTAAAAGCTTAATCGAGATTATGCTTCAGCAAGGGCTTATCGATCGTTTATTCACAAATTGGAAAGGGCTTCCGGTTCATTGCCGTTTGTAGCTACTTTTGGTTTCGGTTTAGGCCCCAACTCTGAATACAAGCATAATGCACTTACAACAGATTTCCATTATTGTCAACGTAAGAAAAACATTTCCTAATTAATTCCCGTGTGATTGAACTGAAGAATTAATAACGTCCGCAAAATTCATGCTTCACATGGCATCTTCATCAAATGCAATTAATTTCACAAATAAATAATATTACAGCCACTGAAGTCTGGTTGTCGCTTGTAAGAAATTAATATCTGTCCCTAATATTCATCTTTGCGTGAGGAAATGTCACGGCTCCCTGACTACTAGATTCATTTGACTAACAATACGTCTGATCTGGGAAACTCCGCAAACTTGGCGTTCATTAAGCACAATTTTCAATTAGGACAACACAGAATTAACAAGGTAAAAAAATCATGTTAGCATAAGCCGTTGGGGAGCGTCGCTTCCCTGTCGTGCGGTTCTCTCATCGCTTCCAGCGAAACAATAGTGATTAATCACTCGTTTGAGTGACGTCAGGCCTGTTATTACTTCTCTTCTTATTACTTGGCGGCTCCCATTTTGTCTAAGCTATTTTTTACTCGAGGTATTTTATCTTAACAAGATTTACTCTCCGGCGAAAAGTGCTTTATGCGCCCTTTCATAAAATTTGTTATCTCTTGTAAGGCCCTATTTATGTAGATAAAGAGAAATTGCTGGTTCCGAAAAGGAGAAATAAAAAGCGCTGCCTCTGATTAAAAGCAGCGTCGCGACGCACCTTGGAGGCGAAGTTAAACTTCTGCTCATACTTCAGCAACTGTAAATACTCGTAAATCCGGCAAATTGGACGCAGACCCAAGCTTGTCCGACGTTTTTAAATGCGCATTTCTATACTGTCCCGCGCAGCAATTGTTTCACCGAGATATTAAACTTAGGAACTGTTCGTAAACTTTTAATGAAACCCGAATGTGGAATGCAGTGCTGTGTTCGTGGCAGTTTTCATCATGCCACAAATATAGCGAAGTATGCGCACTTCATTAAAACCAATTACAATTTCTTCGGGGCGAATTC
>CALNHX010008585.1:0-58965 GCA_940337035.1 Agriotes lineatus
TTCCAAAATTGTAAAGAACTCTGCCTGTATTCGCTGTGGGTGGATTGAGTAGCTCAGTAGCTGACGTTGCCGGTCCCAAGCCGATAAAGGAAGTGAGTTGATGGAGAAATAATGATAACTATTTGGTATTCGCAACCTAGAATGTCAGAAGTTTTCATACAATCGGAGCTGTGAAGCAATTACAAGAAGAACTTATCAGATATAGAACAGATATTGCAGCAATTCAGGAAATACGATGGAAAGGGAGAGAAGTTATAGACTTCAACCATTTTACTTTGTTTAATAGCAGAAATACACAGATAGGTACATCAGGAACAGGCTTTCGCGTAAACAAAGAGACACTTTAAAGCGGTAAGTAGGAGAATATGCATGCGCATAGAAGGAAAAAAGGCTAATTAACATTAACCAACCACAGAAGAGACAGACCAAGAGACAAAAGATATGCTTCTGAGGAGTTAGAGAATGTAACCAGCTAGGCAAAGGGATGAAGTTTAGGGAAGCAATAGGTTAATATAGATAGCACTACACGAGTAACGAAAACGGCAGCAAACTCATAAAATTTGCTGTTAGTAATGATATGACTATCAAAAGTACATGCTTTTCGCATAAAACCATCCCTAAATAGACATGGTAATCACCCGACGGGCACACAAGAAATCTAATTGACTATGTATTGATTGATAAGAACATGCATGTTATGGAAAATTTCAAGACGGTACATAATAATAATCACCAAAAAACAAGACTCTCGTATAATATAGAATCATTGATACAAGATGATAACACAAAGTTCAACTAGCAAAGCAAGATAAATAATACACTGTTAAACAACAATAAAGAAACAACAACCATAGAAGATAAATGGCATGAGATAAAAGTAGCTATCAACAATAGGGCAAGCAGAGAATCACATATAAAACAAAAAAAAAAGGAATAAATAAGATACTGCAAAAAAATAAGACAAACAGTTGAAAACAAGGGAGGAGAAGCACATTACATATACCAAAGACATCAAATATCAAATAAATCGCATACAGCCAATGGAATGAGAGTATCGAAAGAAAAATAGTAGGAAATTTCACAAAAACTTAAAAGAAAAACAAAAAATCATATCAAACAGGAACAAAGTACGAGGGGTCGTTTTTATATTTCCGGACTAAGCAGGGAAACAAACAGCTATTGTACTGACAGAAAATTAATTTTCACAGTCCTATTGCCTAAGAATGCAAGTATTAGCACGATTTAATAACCACTGTAAACCTTAAAAAATCTTCAAATTTTATGTTTAAATAACCCTTTACATCTGCTACGAGTTCCTTATCGTTTCCGAATCTGTTCCTTCCAATGCATTTTTTAAATTTGATGAAAAAAGTCATAGGAAGTGGCTGGATCTAGACTGCAAGGAGTATGGTCTAATTCTTTAAAACCGAAGTACCCTATTTTCCTTTGTAGTGTAACCCTTCACCAGACTTCATAAAAGAACTACGTTATAAATTGCGCAATTGTTTTGCAAATTGGCATGCCATAGCTGAAAACATATGTGATTTGAAAAATTAAATAGAGAACATATAGCTAAACAAGAAGGTATCCAGTCCGGGAATATAAAAATGTCCCCTCGTATATTAAATATAAACACGGGAATCTATTAGGAAAATAAAAAGAAATCATGGCCAGTTGGGAGAAGAATGACATCAATTTGCAAATTTAAAAAAAACATTACCGGCGGTGCGATTCGAACTTCAGAACCTGCAAATGCGATTGTAACGTCCGACCATGTGTCACACGTTGCCACACAGAACCTTTCGCATCTCTGAGATGAAGCTGCATTAAACATAACTCCCTTATTCGTTGCTCATTTTTGTTTCTTACAAAATTAGCCTGTATCTTTTGGGTTCCAATTTCGTCAAGGGTAAAACCTGAGCTATATGCAGATTATTACTTTTATCTATTTCTCAGTTAAAACAAAAATATACAAAATTCTATTTTTTTAATGATCTGACTCTATATATTGTATTGGGTCCAAAATATGCTCTTTTTCGTCATCTAAAGGTCCTGAAAGTGAAGATCTGAAGAAATCCCTAAAGGTAATCTTTTTTCGCGATTACAATACTTCCTTCGTCTTTTAGACGAAGTAAAAATTAGTATATTAACAAACCACAAAGCACCAGGTGAAGATGGATTAAATGCAGAGCTGATAAATTATGCAGAGAATAAAATAGACATCAAAATACACACATGAGAATATAATTCATGTATCACGTGACGCTATTTCAACCAATGAGGGGCATGCAAATGCCTAGTTACACATTATCACAGCGGTAGTAATTTATTTTCGTAATTGTTTTTAGGGGTGATCATAAATGGTTGTGATTTTTTTTTTAGGTTGGCACTGTTAATGTTGGTTATCCTGCTATCAATTTTAATTCCGTGTCAAATTCGACGTTAGCAGGTTAGGTTTTGTGTCAGTTTGTGTCAAAACTGACGAAAAATCTAACCTGCTAACCTCGAATTTGACATAGACTTAAAATTGACAGCAGGGTAACCAACATTAACGTGTAATGATTAATGATCGATAATTTTTTACTCGTTAAAACCGAAACAGCAAATTTAACTCGTGCTACGCACTCGTTAAATTTAGGTTCCGGTTTTAACTCGGAAAAAAAATCATCGATAATAATCATTCCACTTGTTATATTACAACTAAAAATATTGGAGAAGGAAGAGATGCCGGCAGAATGGAACAATGCCTTGATATGCCCAATTTACAAAAAAGATGACAAGTTAAAATGTGATAATAACAGAGACATCTCCCTTGAGAGACTATCAAAGAGGTTTCCGGAAGAGTAGATCGACATCGAACCATATTTTCACACCAAGAAAGATCCTAGAAAAAATTTACGAATACAACATTGATGTGCATCAGCTCTATATAGATTTATTTCCGAAAGGCATATATGATAGTGTCAAACAAAACTACCTGGAGGTTGATATTCCTACCAATAGGAGAAATACTTCAATGTATTTTTCTTCTTTTTTATTTATCACTATGTGTAAATGTGTCACTGAATTTAAACATTAAATAAGGCTGACAGACAGTTCATTCCTAGAAATCATTAAACTTATAATTTTTCGAAATCATAAGGGCTATAAGTATTTCATATACGAACAGCACACATTTTCTTTCTTCACTGAGAAGCGATTTAGAAAGCAATCTTCTCAGAAGTATTCAAGCTATATTTAGACCACTAAAGCATCGACGAAAATAACCATAAAATAAAATAAAAGCACTAGTGCAACTTATTTAAAAAGCAGAGTTTAGTACTACAGAAGATATGAGAACAATGCATGTGCTTACGGAAGTGTAGTCTCCATCAACGTTAACAGATTAACGTATGAGTTGCTGCCATAGCGCCTCATACGTCGGATTTAATTCAATCTTGCTTCCATATATTTCACAACAAACTTCATTGACAGAAATTATTTTCATCGGTTGTAGTAGGTACAATAACGACTGAAATATTTCCGTATTTAATTCGGAGAATACTTTAAGTAGCCGGTATATGAGACAGCTGAAGCAATTTTAATTAACGTCAAATTAACACAAGATTGATGAACGTTGAAATTCCTCTAGTCACAAATTTGGCACTATAAAATATTGACCCATATAACCTAGAAAAAACATTAAACCCATTAGCTTGTTTTATTTGCGGTTATTACTCTCAAGCGAAGATAATGTACGACCACTTTTTTGCGTGTGACAGTTTCACTTAAAATTATAAGGTATTTTTTAATGCTGTAGAGTACCTCTTGAAACAATCTTATGGTTTAAGTAAAATATTTACTTTAAACTCCACGAAACGGGTTTCCTGATAGTGGTAGCTTTACTTTACGTATGACATCCCGCATTTAAACCCCTTTCAAGAGTTGATACTAAAGTGGTATATATTTAATTATACAGGGTGGTACAAAAAAATGTGATGAACCAAGTTTACTTTTTTAATGAAACGTCCTATAACTAACGTATGTAACCTGAGTTTTCGGAAAAAGTTAAAGTAGGTATATTTTATTCAAATGCTATTTTATTCAAAAAACGTTTAAAATCTGTTGATCTTACATCTAAGATAACATTAATCACAACATTGTATAATGGCAAGCGTTCCATTATTTTCAATTGCCCTGAATTTTTCCGTCACATGTCGCACAAGCGCTTGGACAGAATTTACATCAAATTAATACCCTTTTGAAATATTCTACGGCGAATTTGGTACTTATTTTGTGCATCCCAACTATTGTCGAACGCATTTCTGCTTAGCAAAGCTCAAAAATCCTTAATAGGTCTTCGCTGAGGAATATTGGGTGGGTTGTCATGTTTTGTTATAAATGTAACATTGTGCTGATTCAGTCAATTTGTCCTGGCTTTCGCATAGTGGCAAGCAGCTAAGTCTGGAATAGTATATTGCACAACAAGTTTAGAAAAGCTATACCGGGTGACAATGAGACTAGGGCCATGCTTATATCTTCTTTATTTATGAATCGATTTGGATAACATTTTATACCAAGATACTAGACACAATTTCTGATTGGTCGATAGATATAGTAAAAATGGCTGACTTCCGGTTTTACCGGAAATAATACTAACTTTGATTTTTTAAATAAAACACCCTGTATATTTTATGTTTTTCTGAATCTACGAGTCAAATTACATATAATACTCTTGCCAAATTTCAATTTTTTCAAAGAAACAAATTATTTTTTTAGTTTTTATTTTTTACCATAGAAGGCCTTGACTTGGAAAAATCTATTCTAATTGACTCTAGCAACTCTTAATAATAGCTCTTTAAAACGTCAAAATTAAAATAGTCATATTTGGTAACTTAGCAATTTATTGGTTACCACGGTGAAAATTGTTTATTTTACTTTCTCTCCCTTGGTGGAGAAAATCAATTTCACAACCTCAAAATAGGCCAATAACGGTGCGTTCTGAGACTAGTAGTGCAAAATAGTATATTATACATCAAGGTAGCGAAGCGCAGTATTATAACCTGAGCGGATATTAGATACTGAGCGCGCAGCGCGAAGTATCTAATATGCGCTCAGGTTATAAGACGATTCGCTACCGTGATGTATATACTATTTTTTGCACTACCAAACGGCTTAATACCTAAATTTCCAACAAATTTCGAAAATATTTTAACTGTCAACCTGACAATACAGCTCTTTAAAACGTCAAAATTAAAATAGTCATATTTGGTAACTTAGCAATTTATTAGTTACCACTGTGAAAATTGTTTATTTTACTTTCTCTCCCGTGGTGGAGAAAAACAACTTCACGACCTAAAGATAGGCCAATAACGGTGCGTTCTGAGACTAGTAGTGCAAAATAGTATATTATACATCAAGGTAGCGAAGCGCAGTATTATAACCTGAGCGGATATTAGATACTGAGCGCGCAGCGCGAAGTATCTAATATGCGCTCAGGTTATAAGACGATTCGCTACCGTGATGTATATACTATTTTTTGCACTACCAAACGGCTTAATACCTAAATTTCCAACAAATTTCGAAAATATTTTAACTGTCAACCTGACAATACAGCTCTTTAAAACGTCAAAATTAAAATAGTCATATTTGGTAACTTAGCAATTTATTAGTTACCACTGTGAAAATTGTTTATTTTACTTTCTCTCCCGTGGTGGAGAAAAACAACTTCACGACCTAAAGATAGGCCAATAACGGTGCGTTCTGAGACTAGTAGTGCAAAATAGTATATTATACATCAAGGTAGCGAAGCGTAGTATTATAACCTGAGCGCATATTAGATACTGAGCGCGCAGCGCGAAGTATCTAATATGCGCTCAGGTTATAAGACGATTCGCTACCGTGATGTATATACTATTTTTTGCACTACCAAACGGCTTAATACCTAAATTTCCAACAAATTTCGAAAATATTTTAACTGTCAACCTGACAATACAGCTCTTTAAAACGTCAAAATTAAAATAGTCATATTTGGTAACTTAGCAATTTATTAGTTACCACTGTGAAAATTGTTTATTTTACTTTCTCTCCCGTGGTGGAGAA
Organism: Agriotes lineatus; assembly: GCA_940337035.1. Taxonomy (NCBI): domain Eukaryota; kingdom Metazoa; phylum Arthropoda; class Insecta; order Coleoptera; family Elateridae; genus Agriotes; species Agriotes lineatus. Next base: position 6,082 of record CALNHX010008585.1, read on the forward strand.
AATCAACTTCACGACCTAAAGATAGGCCAATAACGGTGCGTTCTGAGACTAGTAGTGCAAAATAGTATATTATACATCAAGGTAGCGAAGCGCAGTATTATAACCTGAGCGCATATTAGATACTGAGCGCGCAGCGCGAAGTATCTAAAGCGCGAAGGTTATAAGACGCTTCGCTACCGTGGTGTATATACTTTTTTTTGCACTACCAAATGGCTTAATACCTAAATTCCCAACAAATTTCGAAAATATTTTAACTGTCAACCTGACAATACAGCTCTTTAAAACGTCAAAATTAAAATAGTCATATTTGGTAACTTAGCAATTTATTAGTTACCACGGTGAAAATTGTTTATTTTACTTTCTCTCCCTTGGTGGAGAAAATCAACTTTACGACCTAAAAATAGGCCAATAACGGTGCGTTCTGAGACTAGTAGTGCAAAAAATATATTATTACATTATCAACGTATTTTGAGCACTTACGTTTTTTTTGCGTTAGTTTGAAGCATTACGATGCAATTCTCAACGCACAGTCATGTGTGAAACTTGAAAGCGTCGACCACAAGGTATGTATACCTTGTTTGCATTCTCTTATAGTTCGCTAAATTATTTAAACTAACACATTTTGGTGTCTAAAGATGTTGACTACAGCGCGCTTAGGCATTCGTCCAACCAACTGATAAATACCCATTCGGATATAAAGTTTTACCAATGTGATTGCAAAAGTTCTACTGTTATCATAAATTCCGATATCCATAGATTTTTCGTTTTCAATAGCGACTTGATAATGCATCGTTTAAATGTATTTCTCTAGCTTCAAAGAAATTCTGAAAACGTTTGTTATATACGTCATTTAGGTAAGTAGCTTAAAAGAATATCGAGACGAGAATCGAACCTCACTCTAGACCTCTCGAAGATCAATTTTAGTCTCGATCTCGTTCTGAAGACGAGAATTCTCGAATGATCGAATCTCCAAATCTATTTGCACTATACGAGCTGCAAAGGTGGCTAAATGCTTAAAATATAAATTTCGTCGACAAAAACCCCTTCAGGATTAAATATGTAGGTACAGAAGTCATATAACACTGAATATCTTTCACGCACATTTAATATACAGGGTGGTGACTTGCGCGACGTAGCATAGGGATTTCAATGGTAAATTTTGAATGTTTGATTATTGGCTCCTCTATTTCTTTTTAATTAAAGTGTAAATAAGTTTTTTGTAGAGAAAAAATACTGCATCTGTAGATACTATTGTTTATAATTTTCCAATTTCCGGAATCCTATAGATTAAAGAAATAAAAAATACTATTTTGAAACAATCAGTGTTGCCTTAGAAATATATAAACAAACAACACGCACATTTACTTTTGTCATTGCTGTTTGACGTTTATAACACATCATTAAATATTCTTCTCGTTAAAATGTATTCAACTGATGAAAAAGTACAAATGATAAAATGGTTTTATGCTGGAAATAGTGCTCTTCAAGTAAGTACCTTGTTTAGAGTAAAATATCCGAATTGGCAAATTCCAAGTAGTTCGACAATTATTGATAGATTAATACGTAAATTTGAAACTACAGGCACAGTATTAAATAATTGTAAATGTAACAATTACGCTGAAATCGTGCAGCAACAAGAGGAAAATTACAACACCTTGAATGTTTTGGCAGCAGATATTGGCTTGCATCACAGCTGAGTCCTGCGAATTTTGAAAAAACACATGTTTCGCTCTTACAAATATCAGTGTCATCAAGAGTTGCTTGAACGTGATATGGAGCAGAGAAGTGCATTTTGCTTCCAAATTATGGAAAAATGTAACGAAGACAGGGAGTTTTTGAATAACGTTTTGTTTACGGATGAATACACATTCACGCTGCATAATTAACCAAATGTGCAAAATTGGGCAAAGTATGGGCTACTAAAAATCCACGCAACATTTTACAAGCCAGGACCCAATATCCCCAAAAGATTAATGTTTGGGCGGGAATACTAGTTCATCACATTATAGGACCATTTTTCTTAAGTGAAAACCTCACAGGAGACCGCTTTTTGCAGTTGCCAGAAGGGGATATAACTCCGGCTGTGACCGAAGTTGCTAGAGACGATCAAGAGATTTGGTTTCAGATCGATGGGAGCCCCTGCACACAACACTCGTGAAGTGCGCGACTTTGTAAACTACAGTTTTTCTAATAAGGTGATTGGTCCAAATTATTTAATTAACTGGCCTGCTAGGTTTCCCGATCTTTCACCCAACGATTGTTTTCTTTGGGGACATTTAAAATCGCAAATTTACTCTGGAAGAACCTTTCAAACTATTGAAGAGCTAAAAAATGTTATAATTTATTAATTTTTGTGTTTTTTTTTATTATGATTATACGTACCATCGAAGTCATAGAAAACTGAGTCAGAAAAATTACGCAGATACCCTATTTTTCGAAAAGTGTAGTTTAGATGTAACATTTTGACTGAACTGAACGTCATTAAAGGAGACAACTCACCTTTAATAATGTTCAGTCAAAATGCCACATCTAAACTACCCTTTTCTAGAACAAGGGTATCTGCGTATTTTTCCTGTCCCAGTTTTCTATGACTTCGATGGTACATAATTATGTTTTGTTATGGTATTGATTTGATTTTTCCGGTTCCGGAAAATTATGAACGATGGTGCATATACCTACAGCATTTTCTCTAGAAAAAACCAATACATTTTAACGAGAACAGAATTTAATAGTCATTTATAATACCATGAGTAGTCAAAGTTATGTCGACTATTTTTGCGGTGGTGTCACGAATGTCCAAGCGCAATGGACATGAGTAGTGATACTACCGCAAAAATAATCTACTTAACTTTGACTAAGAATGGTATTCGAGGGAACCAAACTACTTTTTCAAATTAGTTTTCAGTAAATCTAGCAACAAACTACGCAATTTCTATAGTAACAGAACACTAATATTGACTTTTTCTAATAAAAATCGCATTTGTTAAAAATTGTCACTTATAATACCATGAGTAGTCAAAGTTATGTCGAATATTTTTGCCGTGGTATCACGAATGTCCATTGCGCTTAGTATCGATTAGGACGAGTGCGCTAGCACGAGTACTAATCCTAAGCGCAATGGAAATGAGTAGTGATACCATCGCAAAAATATTCTACTTAACTTTGACTAAGAATGGTATTCGAGAGACTATTCAACGAACCAAACTACTTTTTCAAATTAGTTTTCAGTAAATCTAGCACGAAACTACGCAATTTCTATAGTAACAGACTACTAATATTGACTTTTTCTAATAAAAATCAAATTTGTTTAAAATATTCACTATACCACTAGTGAAAATTGTCGATTATTTTCACTAGTGAAAATTGTCAATATAGTTCTTTTTTATTGGCTCAAAGACGTCAAATCTTGTATTTTTATTGGTCAGTTTTTGGTAGATGACAAGTGAGTTGAATAGTCAAGGGTAATACCACAAGCAGTGGATATATTTTTGACAAATATTTTGACAAATATTTTGACTATTCAACACTATAACATATAAGCCAATCACATTGCAGACATTTGCTTTTCTCAACCAATAACAGCAGTGTATCACTGAATATTGGGCACCATGCAAAATATTCACAAAACAATGTACGTACTCAAAAAATAAATAGCCTTGTTGCGAAGTATCGCTTAGCAACGATGTTCTGTCCTTAGTGATATCGCTAGGTTACGTAACACTAAACCCCAACAAACTGTGTGGCTTGTTTTAAAAATTTTAAAATTCTCTGTTTTGGAAGTATTCCGCTGAATTTAATTTAGAATGAATAATTATATTAATTGTTGGATTATGTTTCAATAAAGTTAATCGTTATGTATTAATATTGTTAAATAGTCGTCCCAAATACCACTCGAAGTGGATATATTTTTTTAAATATTTTGCCATTTCCATAGAAATTATTGCAAATTTCACTAACAAAATCACATTTAAATGTCACTCGCCTTCGGCTCGTGACATTTTTGATGTGATTTTGTATCGTGAAATTTAAACGCAATAATTTACATGGAAACGACAAAATATTTGTCAAAAATATATCCACTGCTTGTGGTATTACCCTTGAATATTCAGTTGAATACCTTCTGGGAAGATATATCCACTGATATTTTTTGATTGGCCAAGAAACGTCACAATTCTGGATTTTCATTGGCCAATTTTTGACAGATGACAGGTGAATTGAATAGTCAGTTATAAACTTCAAACAGCCAAGCCAAAAGTAAATGTACATGTTGTTTGTTTACATAATTCCAAAGCATCAGTGATTTAAAAAAAAATGCATTTTTATTTCGTTGATTTCTACGGTTTCGGAAAATGGAAAATTGTAAACAATAGTATTTACAGATGCAGTATTTTTTTCTCTACAAAAAACTTATTTACACTTTAATTCAAAAAAATAGGGGAGAAAATAACCAAACATTAAAAATTTACCATTCAAATCCCTATGCTGCGTCGCGCAAGTCACCACCCTGTATACATATATAATATGTAAAAATTGGTCCCCATTACAGACAATTTACAGTACATTCATTTTCAGACGTTTCGTAATATTTTTTCCACTAAATAATAGTAGAGATGCTCCAAATACATTCACTAGTGTTGTAAATGACACGCTAATGAAGTTTGATTTCTTCCAATACTACAGACAGAGGTGATGCGCTTTATAAGTTTCTTGTTTAACAAAAGTTGAATATCCCTGTTGATGGTGTTGTGATGGTGGGGCGAGTGACGTATTCATTCACCTTGCTTCAATTCGCCTTTTTACCTCCCTCGCCTAAAAGTATTATTATCGCGAAAGAAAACACCTTCCGAGATTTCTTCAGATCTTCACGTTTCAGGGTCTCTAGATGACAACAAACAGGTTAGCTCAATTCAGTCTGTCTGTCTGCTTGTTGCCGGTGTAACTCAAAAACTATTTGTTGGAAGAAGACAATATTATGCATGCTGATTATATTCCTTCCTAGCATGAAACCGAGAAAACTTCGATAAAATATCTACAGGGTGAGTACATAAAAAAATTTAATTTTGCCTATTTTTGCTTTAACTCAATGACTTTTGCTTAGATGAAAGTAATATTTTCCACTTAGCTCAGGTTTTTATCCTTGACGAAAAAGGGCATATTTTGGACCCAGAATATAATTTATCATGAAAATGCAGAGGTATATAAGTTAAACTAGTAGGCAAAACCTACTTTACGAAATTAAGCAGCGAAGAGCGAAATGAAGACGCACCATCCTCAACATGTTGGCTGCTCTGGGGATGACCTTCGTTCTGAAAAAGTTGTGGTAGAGCACGATTTTCTTCTGTATGCGTTTCCTCCGCGGCATCAAAGCTCGATATGGATTTTGTCGCCCATCACTTTTGGTTCTGAAACGTATTCAAAGTAATGCTATGGAATGCGTCAATGAATAATCATTTTGCTTACGTCGATCACTTCTCCATTCTTCCGAAGTTAAGTGTATAATGGTAACTAGTATCATCGCCAGAAATACAAATCTCATGTTGAGGTAGCACATGCTGTAAAGTAAACGCATAATGTAATACAAAAAGAAGACACGTCGAGTCGAAAACGATGTATGAAATAGCAAAGTGATGCTTCTGACGTCATGTTTAAATTATATGAATCTTCTTATCTTAATTGAGGTTCTTTAATACTTCCTTCTCAAAAGATTTGCCGTCTAATTAAAGTAAATACAATAAATCTCTTCTAATTTATGTAATGACTAACATAAGATTAGCTGTTTACAACTATTTAAAATTTTAATCTGATGAACGCCACTTGCTGTATAGAACAAGTTGACCTGTGATACTATTTTTTAACGGTATCTTACGAGATTATTTCTTAAACGCCCCATATAAAATTACCTGATAATCGATAAAATAACTATATAAACCTGCATGAAACCTATATGAAAATTTCGAATCTTTACAGTTCGCTAACGACATCATTGAACGTTGCTTAAAAAATAAGTCAGTAAATTGAATGCTATTTGTTCAAAAAAGGTTTCCTTAGATACTATTTGCTCAGGAAAATAACATACATATGGGGAACAAATGGGGAATAATTTAAATAAACTCCAAATAATTTTTGAGTACCAACTTCTTGTGGCAATTTTAATCATTAGCCACCAAAACAATACTTCGATACCAAAAATAACAAACGAGCACCAGAACGCCATTACCAGGAATATATTCGCTGTCCACCAGATATTTTTACAGTAACATTAAAATGTAGTTTTATCACCAGAAATACTAACGATATTCCAAACATAGTACCTAAATGAGCCCCGGAAGTACTAGACGATCTCCAACAGTATATTAAGTATTGAGAACGGTAAGGACATTTTACCTATCGAAGACAATTGTTTGGAGGAGGATCGAAGCGACGACTCCAATTATTGTCTGAGATCGGTAATTTTCTTCAAACGTCAGTAAAATGTGACATTATACAACAGAATTAATATGTTGATGGCACTGTAAGTCTATGTCAAATTCCAGGTTAGTCTGTTTCAAAACTGACGCAAAACCTAACCTGCTAACCTGGAATTTTTACTTACTGTTCTAGAACGATAAGCATAATTTACTGATTTGGAAACAAACACGGCAACTAAGTAAAATCGTTCCATCGTGCAAAAAAATAATTATCGACATACACACAATATTATTAAATAAGCTTTAAAAGAAAGTCAGTTAAAAATATGCTCACGAACTACATCTAAAACCCTACTTTACTTCTTCAAAAGAGGGGCTAAGTTGCCACTTTTTCTCACAAGGGAGAAAAAGCCAAATCTATACCTATTGACACAAGAGAAAAAAATTGAATTTACCAGCCGCGGATGAGTCCGTAACTGATCGAAGAGTTGCATTAGATGTTTTACCCAGAACTTCCCTCATCGACATTGCGACACTAAATAATTTTAAAAATCAAATTAAGTTAGGAGTAAAAATATCTGCACGTTTCTAATAAATTAAATACATTTTCAAATAAAAAAAATTATCCCGCTAGGGTTTGAACCCGCCGCATCTGCAGAGCGAACGTAACCGCACCCTTGCATAGAGATCGTATCTGGATCGATAAAACCAACTACTCCACCGAGCTTCATCGAAATAAGTCCGGCGCGGCGCGCGCATCTCTTGAACAGAACGGTGTTATTGTTGAAACGTGTTTACTCTTTTGTAACATTATCCTGTATCGATTTTAAAAATTTTAACCCTAAAGGGGTAAAAGGAGGAAAAACCGAAAAGGGGTAGGGGGGTTAAAATTATTCATTTTTTTCGCTGTGAGTTCCATTTCACAATAAAATGGGTTAAACGCGATTTTTTGAAATTCCGCCCCTACGGGGGTGAAAAGGGGTAAAATGTGTTTTCACGAGTTCCTCAATATCTCTTAGACCGTCGAGATAGCAAATTGGTGTTTACTTGCAAATATTATCAATGCAAATACCTAGAGACGTATTTTTGGATTTTGCCCTATTCAACCCCTAAAGGTGCAAATCTGGAATGGGGGTGAATTAAAGAACCCTTCGTATCTTCTATGTTTATTGAGTTAAAACATTCTTTTTTGGCATATACATGTATTTTTAAAATATTTAAAAAGGAGTTTAAGGGAATTTGAAAATTTTAACCCTAAAGTGGTAAAAGAAGGGAAAACTGAAAAGGGGTAGGAGGGTAAAATTATTAATTTTTTTTGCTGTAAGTTGCATTTCACAATTAAATGAGTTGAAAGGATTTTTTTTAATTCACCCCTACGGGGGTGGAAATGGAAAATGTGTTTTCACGAATTCCTCAATATCTCTTAGACCCGATGAGATAGCGACTTGGTGTTTACTTGAAAAAATTATCAATGCAAATACCTAGAAACGTATTTTAGAATTTTCTCCTAATCAACCCCTAAAGGTGCAAATCTGGATTGGGAGTGAATTAAAGAACCCTTCATATCTCCTATGTTTATTGAACTATGACATTCTTTTTGGCATATGCGAATTTCTCAATATTTCATAAAGCCCTATAATGTAACAATTTGGTTTTACTTAGAAAGGTTACCTATACCAGTTCCTAAAAACGTAATTCAGGACTGTGCACAGATCAACTCCTAAAGGTGAGAATTTGGTTTCAGGGGTAAATTATAGAACCTTTCGTATTTCCTGTGGTTTCTGATGATCGTGGTTTTTGGGCATATGTGTGTTTTTTAAATCTTTAAAAAGTGGTTTAAAGTTTTTATTCTAAATTTCATTGTGAAAGGAGTAAAAATGTGGTAAAAGTAAAAAGAAGTTAAAAAAGAGGTTCAAGTTATTGATTTTGTCCGTGTGTCCAATTTAGAATAAAATAGAAGGATTTCCGAAATTCCACCTCTAAGTGGTGGAAACTGGTATGTTGCTACAATTTATGAATACAACATTTAATAAGTACATTTATTATTTTTATTCTCATGGTTATACTAAACCTATAGTTTTATCAATCTATATTAGGAGAACGACAATTACATACACATTTCCAGGGGATACGTGAAGCATAAAAAGGTTATGGAGAACGTTTTTTTGGAAGAATATTGTTTCCTTTTTACCTACAATATTTTTTTGCAGCGTTTGTTAGTTTAGCGTATTGAGTGAGAGAGGAGGGGAGCATTCTAGAATACGTTTAGGATTTAGCAGAAAAAACATTTGTAGTCCGTACGAAGAACGGGTATCTTGCTAGTATATGTATATATGTCATGGGTATCAACTGATACGCTGTAGACTAGTTGCCCTCCCTACGGAGGTAAGTGAGCTGCTTAGGCCCCGTCGTCAGTAGCAACCACCAACCTACCTCTCTACAAAAAACGGTGTAATAGGTACTTACGGTAGCGGAAGGAACAACTCGCACGGGTGATTATTATTATCTATTATGATAATAAACTTCATCCTGAAGATTAAATGTTACAATTTTGTCCTTTGGTATACAGGGTGTAGAAATGCTTTACGCACCATAGGGATTTCAATGGTAATTTTTTCATATGAAATTATTTGCTCCCCTAATTATTTTAGAGCAAACTTGTATGGAAGTTTTTTGTAGACAAAAAAATTCTGTATCCATATATGCCAGCATCTGTGGAAATGTAAAATTTTCGGAAAACCGAAAATTTAAAGCAATAAAATTACCATGTTCAGACAAATCAGTGGTGCCTTGAAATTATTGAAGCATCTCAAAGCATCAACAAATTAGTTTGTTGTTTATTTGTTTGCATCTGTCAAATGTAGCGGCAACCATGGCACTTATTGCACCTGATCTGCTTCCAGCATACCACCCACTTCACAATTGGCACCGATTTTTGAAAAAAATGATAATTCTAGTTTCTTTCATTATTAGGTTTTCTGACATAAAATGGCAAAAATGATGGCATAAATGGATGCAGAATTGTTTGCTCTACAAAAAACGTAGTTACAAGTTTGCTCTAAAATAATTAGGGAAGCAAATATTGTCATATGAAAAAATTACCATTGAAAACCATATGGTGCGTAAAGCATTTCTACACCCTGTATAATGTACTATTATTTTATTTTCATTTTTGGTGTCAAATATTCCTGGTGCTGAAATATATTATTTTTTTAGGGTATAAAATTCATGTACTTTGATGCTCAAGTTTTGGTGCTCAAATATAATTTCTGGTGGTCAAACTATAAATAGGCAACCAAACTCTGTTTTTGTTATCAATTATGAATAATTTTGGGATAGAACCTTAATGCTGAAATATTATTTTTGGTGCGAAAAGAAAAATATTTGGAGATCAAATCAATATCGTTTTGGTGCTGGGTTGAGTACTGCCCGAATAAATGTAAAGGTATTCGCCTACCCAGATATTATTTATTTGCGAACAAAAAAGCTATTTCTCTAAAATGATCATTTGCTCGCGACATATACACTACCAGCTTCTTTATTTCGTTTTCAGAACATTTTCTAAATATGTCATTTTTACGAATTCACTAGCAGTGACTTATACTCCATAGACTTTTCAACTGATGTTGTAACTTTATGCTTAACAAGACTGACATTTCTAAAACGCGACTACAAAAATATGTAGAAATATTTTATTTGAAGAAATTTAGGTTTTAATATTTAGGTGCCTAAAATTTGATATTTTTAAATTTAATAAAATTTAGAGTGATTTTTTACAAACTAAATTGCAGCAGACCCTGGATAGCCTGAATCAGTTGGTAGTACTGAAGTGCATTGGCAGTCTATATCAAATTCGAGGTTAGTAGGTTAGGTTTTGTTTGTCATTTGACACACACTGACGCAAAACTTGCAAATTTCGAATTTAACATAGACTGACAATACACTTCAGTACTGCCAACTGATTCAGGCTATCCAAGGCCTGCTGCAATTCAGTTTTTAAAAATCACTCTGTACATCTATGGAAAATGTATGTATTACAGCATCGGAAAATATTCGTCAACTATAATATTATTATTAGGGAGAATTTAATTTTCAATCGAGTTATAAAGATTTGCCGGGCTCCATAGTTCAGTGGTAAGCATTCTGGCTACTGATCTAAGGGTCGAGAGTTCGATCCGCGATACCGGTGAGGTTTTTAAAAATAAAAAATCTGGTGTGATACACTCACACAACTTCCTTTTACAGTGTTCTTATAATTAGTCAAAAATTTCATTTTTAATTTTTAGCCATTTGTCAAAAATTTTCAAAAATTACAAATACTACAAAAACGGTACAAAATAGAGTGTTAGTTGAAGAGACAAATTTTCTCTAGAATTTTAAGGTGAATTCAAAAATGTAATAATATACCGGGTGTTTTATTTAAAATGGGAGTTAATAAAAAAAATAGCAAAAAAAACAAAAGAAACCCACTTTAGAAGTATTCAACTGGAAAATCACCTATCTCACATCAATACACATTAAAAATGTAGTAAAAATGTAAAGTTAAAAAAAAATCGTTAGAGCCGTTTTTGAAAAAATCGAAAAAAACTGAAAAATCACAAGAGTAAACACCTACTTCCGGTTATGCGATTTTCTTCAAAAGCTTGCTGTCTCATCTACATAGTACACAAAACTTATATATGAAGTTTCAATGTCATACCTCTTTTCGTTTTTGAGATATTCTGTTCACAGACACACACACACACACAGACACACACACAGACCAATGAAAAAAAATATGTTTTTTGGGATCAGGGGACTCTAAAACGTGAAGATCCGTTGAAAACTCAATTTCGAATTTTTGGGGTGAATCCAATACTTCCTTTATAGTAAAAGGAAGTAAAAATGCGGATGAAAACCTCTGCAGAATGCCATCATTCGGAAGTGATGTAAAGCCGTGGGTCCCATGTTACTACGATGTGTAGCATGTAAAAGATCTCTTGCTAAGGTTGAAACTCCTTAGTCTCGGCAAAATTCTAAGTCGAACTCTACATGCCTAGACCTTGTTCATGGGGTTGTACAGCATTTGTGCTTGGTGAATATAAATAAATTAAAGTTGAAAAAAGTGTGGTATATATAAATATTTTGTAGGTATATATCTAAGTCTACCTAGTTAATAATACAGTGCGAGCCTTTGTTGAGTAATAACACATCCACCTATAACCTTACAAGTGTCGCTGTACAACACATTTTTTAACACGACTGTACCATGCTGCCCCTTCGCATCAGTAATTTAAAAAATATAATTTCGCACTTTACTCATCTGAAATTATAATGAAATATGCCTTTAGAAATACTTTATACCTTAAAAATGCTTTTACTCTATTTAAAAATGTGTTTTACTCTATTTAAAAAAATAGTTTTAAAAACTCCACTTCCGAGCAATGCCCTTTACAGATATTCAGATTATTCGAAAGTGAATTTTCAAAGACCATGCTACTAAAAACATTAAAAGTGTATAATCCAAAACTTGATATCATAATGCTAAAGTTTTAATTGAACTGTTAACGGTTAAATTGTTAAATCAAATAAATACTTGTTTATATTGCTAAGTTTAAGTTAAAAATATGCACGATCACGTAAGAAAAAGAACAGGATTTATTTAATTTAGTTTCACCAGTTTTAGTAGGTACTAATATATCAGACGAATGCCATGTTAGCTGCGTTTTGAATTATTTAAAATAAACATTTAGCGATCTTAAATAAGTAATTGAATGGTTATGGTTAGTACTCGTAGCAACCAATGAATGGGAGTAAATTGCACATGCAGTTTATGTAGTGCCCTCATTTCATACGCCTATGTTTTCTAGGTTAACTAAAATGCCATACGTCTCGTCAACTTTAAAATATGTTACACCCAAACAACTACTACTTGGAACTACTAAGGATGCAAGTTGCCATAATTTTCTTTATGTTAATTGAACAGGATAACTTTCGCCAGTAACAAAGTGATACATTTAAAACCGAAAATATAAAAAATAAGAAATGTGCAACAATAACCCTGGATTTAAAAAACATTCAAAAATATTATGCAAATTAAGCCCAAATAAAATTAAACAGTTCGCTTGAAAATGGAATTTTTAAAAGTATACAATTTCTACTCTCTAAGCAGAGTTCTGTTAATCATTTAATTCAATTTTATCAACTATTTGTGTTAAAATTTGATTTATTTGATTTAATAATGTTCTGGTAATTATAAATCCCATACTTTGACTTAAAGCCTTTTGCAGTGTAAGTCAAGTATTCACAACGAACAAAAATTATGGACTACTTCCAACGATTTATCGCTTTGTCCATGATAGTCAGGAAATCAAAATAAACAGAAGCATTGCATTGTAAAAAAACTACCTCTTTTTAAGCCTTGATGAAAATATATAAAACAAATGTTAGTAGCTATTCTTATTAAACAAACACTTCCGTAATGACTACTCTTAATATTTATTAAGGTTCCAAGACTAAATGATAAACCAGAAAACGTTAATCATTTTTGTCATTATAAGGCATTTAATTCGACAAGTGCTAAAAAGCTTATTGAGATCGTTGAGTTTCGTTAGTGTCAGTCATTTAGATAACGAAACACAATAATTAATAATTATTTGAGAAAATGGTCAAGGTTATGATTTTAACAGATTTGAAATTGAATATCTCGTAATTAATTCTAGTTAAATATTAATTTCTTGATTTTTAAATTAAATTTAAATTAAAGTAAAATTTGCTGTATTTCATAAATTGAAATTAATTTTATTTCAGCTGTATTTTTCAGTGTTCTGTTTTATTTTCCCTTATTTTTTTTTTATTTAAACGAATGGAAACATTCAAAACCAGGCAGCGTATACAAATTTGCTAAATTAATTTTAACCATAAATGAAAGCCCAATATCACAAAAAAAATTACATAAACACGCCTCTGTATACGAAAGTGAAAAATCAAAACTTACCTTTAATTCTGGGAATTTGCAATACTTACTGCAGGAAGCAAAATCACTACACTAAGTACGTCCTTGCCACAGCTCACTAGGAATAATACTAGCACAGAGCTGTTCGAGATGATAGGATATATTAAAATGCCTTCTACTAATTTGTTCAGCATTTGAACTGTTAAAAATACTGCATAAGGACAAAATAAACATTGATTCATGGATCTAAAATTAGAGTGTCTTTCACATTCCACCTTATTTAAACAATGGGATGTTACAATTAAATGGAATTGGCGAGCCTATATACACTTAGTGGATGGAGTGATATATAGGTCATAAACATCAGTTTATATTAATCCTTTAGAATTGTACATGCAACATGTGCAAATCGTCGTTGTATTAGTAATAATGAAAACGATACAGATTTATATTCTCGTAACCATGCGACATGCGAGAAGATAGAAATGTCTTTTATCTACTCCTACTGTACAATAGCCTGAATTAAGATTCATAATATCAAGGTTTACAGCCAATCATAAAATTCTATTTTCATAATTGCATGGTTTGCAAGTTGCAACCAATCAGAAAATTCTATTTTCATTAGTCAATAGGTTGTAGCCAATCACAAAATTCATTCTTATTATTAAATGACTTTTGAAGTTGACAGCTGTCGCAAATGTCATAATTCGGAAATATGAACACAAAACTCCTATTGCATAGGAGTAGATAAAAAATCGTATTACATTCGCGATTATGGCCATTATTCACTCAGAATCGCTTATATAATAATATGCTATTAACATTACTAGCTTGGTAAGAGGGTTTTTACTGGCGAACAGAAGGATATGACTGACGAGCCAAAGGCGAGCCAGTCACCTTCCTTTGTTCCTCACTTGTAAATAACTATAAATTTACCATTTATTCGCAATGTCAAACTGACAAGCAACTAAATTCATCAATATGACACATACTAACGAAGACAACTCTGGCTTTGCACACTATTATTTATGTATGAGCACGCTTGTAAAATTTTACAGGCTAGCCAGTTAAGAGAAATACAGTGACTTGATAAATTGATGTTTACAAGTGAGGATCAAATAAAAGCTTTTGCCGGTCCCTGATGCCTGCGTTACTATGGAATCAAGTATGTGTTATTGTTTGGATAAGTCAAATAATAGATACTAGTGTAATATTTTTTTTTTGAGTTTTGAGGGTCTATTCGCAAGTTTGAAAGTTTTGGACTCGGATGTAGTAAAAAAAAATATTGTACGATACACGACCGGAAAGTGTTTTTTTACGACCGACCAGAAAGTATGCGGTTCCTGGAGAATTTTTTCGCCAGAAAGTAACGTTTTGCCGGTCAAGATCAGAAAACGGGCATCAGTGACCGGTAATAGTTATTTACCTAACAAGTTCGGAATGGTAATTTTCCCGAATGAGCACTTTGTTTTCAGCACGACCGAAGGGAGTGCTGCATGTAGTGCGAATTCGGGAAAATTCTTCCCGAAAGAGTTAGGTACAATGTTTTTTGTAACGAATAATTGAAAATATTCTAAAAAATACAAAATATATTATGTTTTACTACTTTACTGAGTTGACACCATAAATCACTAAACTTTTATACATACCTTACGCACATGTTAACTTTTGTAGTAGATCAACACACTAAAGTGTAAGGTACCACCATCAGTAATTTTTTTTATATCTATCCTTGTCCCACAATTGCCCTAGTTTTTGTTGGAAAGTAAAAAGCACTGCAGTACGGGAAAAGTAACTTTCGGCGCATCGGGAATGGCCGGGAAATATAAATTTTGAAGTCATGAGTACAAAATAGTTATTTACCTAACAAGTTCGGGAAGTTAATTTTCCCGAATGAGCACTTTGTTTGCAGCACGACCGAAGCGAGTGCTGCATCTAGTGCGAATTCGGGAAAATTCTTCCCGAAAGAGGTAGGTACAATGTTTTTTGTAACGAATAACTCAAAATATTTAAAAAAGTTAAAAAAATATTATTTAGTGTTTTACAACTTTACTGAGTTGGCAGCACAAATTACAAAATTTTTATACGTATCCTAGCACCTGTTAGCTTTTGTTGACGTTTACAGCGCCCCTGGAACACACAATGCCATAGTTTTTGTGGGAAATTAAAAAACACCCCGGTGCGGGAAAAGCCATTTTCGGCGCATCGGGAATGACCGGGAAATATGAATTTTGAAATCATGAGTGCAAAAAAGCTTTTATTTGTTCCTCACTTGTAAACATCAATTTATTAAGTCACTGTATTAATCAAGAAAGTTTATTTTAACAAATTACTAACCTGTAAAATCTTTACAAGTTAACTGTCAGTTTTACAAGCGTGCTCATAGATAAATGATAGCGTGCAAATCCAGAGTTGTCTTCCTCAGTATGTGTCATATTGATGAATTTAGTTGCTTGTCAGTTTGACATTTTAAATAAATGGTAAATTTCTAGTTATTTACAAGTGAGGAACAAATAAAATATTCAACAATACACGCAAGGTAACAGGTTTTACTGGCACAAGAAGGTGACTGGCTCGCCTGCGGCTCGCCAGTCATATCCTTCTATTCGCCAGTAAAAACCGTTTACCAAGCTAGTAATGTTAAATACTATTACCGGTCCCTGATACCCGTTTTCCGATCTTGACCGGCAAAGAGTTACTTTCTGGCGAAAAAATTCTCCAGAAACCGCATATTTTCTGGTCGGTGGTAAAAAATAGTAATTTACGTTACAAGACCGGAAAGTAGTGTTTTGCAGGTCGAACCAAGTAGATTCCAGGGCAAGCCGCACGCGAGCACTGGAAACTTGGGGAGACCTGCAAAACACTTTCCGGTAGTGCATCGTACAATATTTTGTTTACGACATCGCAGTCCATACTTTCAAACTTGGTAATTCACTTTCGCAAACTCAAAAAAATATGACATTAGTATCTATTATTTGACTTATCCAAACAATAACACACACTTGATTCCATAGTAACGAAGGCACCAGGGACCGGAAATAGTGTTTAACATTACTAGCTTGGTAAGAGGGTTTTTACTGGCGAATAGAAGGATATGACTGCCGACCTAGTCACCTTGATTTTACAAGGTAGCCAGTAAAAAATTTACTGGCTAGCCAGCAAAGAGAAATTTTCAAGGCGAATACAGTGACTTTATAAATTGATGTTTACAAGTGAGAATCAAATAAAAGCTTTTGCCGGTCCCTGATGCCTTCGTTACTATGGAAGCAAGTGTGTGTTATTGTTTGGATAAGTCAAATAACATACAGGGTGTAGAAATGCTTTACGCACCATAGGGATTTCAATGGTAATTTCTTCATATGAAAATATTTGTTCCCTAATTATTTTAGAGCAAACTTGTATTGAAGTTTTTTGTAGAGAAAACAATTCTGTATCCATTTACGCCAGAATTTGTCATTTTACATTTCGGAAAACCGAAAATTTAAAGAAATAAAATTACCATTTTTAGACTAATCAGTGGTGCCTTGAAATTACTGAATCATCTCAAAGCATCAACGGATTAGTTTGCTGTTTATTTGTTTGCATCTGTCAAATGTAACGGCAACCAAATAAACAGCAAACTAATTTGTTGCTGCTTTGAGATGATTCAGTAATTTCAAGGCACCACTGATTTGTCTAAAAATGGTAATTTCATTTCTTTACATTTATTTTCTTTTTTTTTTTTCCGAAATGTAAAATGACAAATTCTGGCGTAAATGGATACAGAATTTTTTTCTCTACAAAAAACTTCAATGCAAGTTTGCTCTAAAATAATTAGGAAAGCAAATATTTTCAAATGAAGAAATTACCATTGAAATCCCTATGGTGCGTAAAGCATTTCTACACCCTGTATACTGTCATATTTTTTTTGAGTTTGCGAAAGTGAATTCGCAAGTTTGAAAATATGGACTCGGATGTCGTAAAAAAATATTTTCGACGACTGACATCGAAAGTAGATTTTTCTCACTGTCATTTGACAACAGAAAGTTGACATTTGCCGCTGAGCGTGCGTTTTTATCACTTTGCCGCTCGCCGAGCGTTTTGGGTTTCCGCGTGAACAAAATAGGTAGCCACGTCCGAATGTTTCCTTGACAATGCCCGTCATTTGTCGAAATAATCGCGTCACATGTCTAATAGACTGCGCGAGTAATGTTAACTTGATTGTCAATTAATATTTGCAATAAAATGAAATATGATATTTTCCATTAATAATATACTCAGTCGTCGAAAAAATAGTATGTATTATTATCATCAAAAGGGGTTACCGTTGGCTAATCTCTCAAAATCAAACCTAACATAGCTACTTGGATACAATTGCCTGCCGACCAGCTCAGTACGAAGACGGCGTGACAGTTCTATGAACGAAATATGCAAAACGGGCGCCAACGGTATTTTTAACAAAATAAGCAAGTGTATCCAGGCAGTAGAACGAGAATCCGTAAACTCAGTAGCACAAACAATCTGAAAGAAAGCACAACTCAAACATCGGTAGCAGTAACAAATAATGAAATAAACACAATAAAATATCACAGTATAATTGGCATTTAAAATATCACAATACAATCGACAAAGCATAACTCTTAATATGAATGCGTCACAATTTACCAATAACTGCATAACAAAAATAATGGTTGAGCGGACGTTATGGAAAATCAAAACTTAAATTGCCGCAAGCCGAGAAGCGGCCGCGCACACTCGCGAACGGACATGTCATAAAATGATTATCTAAATACAGTCTAAAGTACAACCTGTTAGCGGCTTCCGTCGAGCACTTTCAGCCCGCTTATCAAGAGTCCAGGCGTGCTGAAGATCTCCCTGAGAGCACGCAGCAAGCCAAGGTCGCACATCGAAGATAGCGGCGGCGACAGCTGCCTCCTCGAAATTCGGAAAAACTGCACACTCGAACTGAATTGCCCAAAACTGCTTATGTAGACTGATTTAACCAAGACTGAATTGTCCAGACAGATTACTCGAATTTTGCCCAAGGCTGCTTGTTCGAATTGTGCCCAAGACGGCTTGTTCGAATTCTGCCCAAGACGGCTTGTTCGAATTGTGCCCCAGACGGCTTGCCCGGGTGAACTGGGCAAACGAGCATCGAAGGCTAGATGCGGCATGGCGTAGAATAAAATCATGCTTCGCTTTGCAGCGAGGCCCCAAAGCTCCCATAACTAACAAAATGTAGCGGCAAGACAAAGCGGATCACCAAAGCCAGCATAAAACATCTTCGCCGCGTTCCGTCAAACCAAAAGGGACGCGCTCAGCCAAAAGAATGCGGCCTCGAGAGCGCTCCGACCTCACGCTGTCGAGCAAGGCCAAAATCATGCCTGAACGATACGATAACAAGCCCCACAGAAATCGCAAATTAACGAAGGCGTAAATCTAGCAATGCAGAACTACAGGGAGTGACAAAATAACCGTAACAGTATGTTTCGAGCTAAAAGTGCGCTTGCCGCTTTTGCATGATTGCTGGTTTCGGCTTTGCCTCAACCAGCAATATTCATGTGCAAGCGGCAAGAATGCACTTTCAGCTCTTAACATACAATATACTATTGTACGATACACGACCGGAAAGTGTTTTGCAGGTCTCCCCAAGCTTCCAGGGCTCGACTGTGGTTCCCCATGGAATCTACTTGGCTCGACCTGTAAAACACTACATTCCGGTCTTTTAACGTAAAGTACCATTTAATGCTAATTATAGATGGAATTTTGAATAGTTCTAATGCAAGGAATAGGCATTTCTGGATATTTAATCGAAAATAAGACTCTTGCAGTTCTCAAGCACAAGCTGGTACCATGTTCATATTTAAAAATGTTCGTATGCTGTACATGGTTATATTTAAAATCACAATTTTATGGGTAACAAAAAATGCAAACTAATTACTATTAATTTGACATTAAATAATTTGATTACTGTTTCCACGGCTGACTATTCTTTTTAAAAATTTAAGTTAAATTTGAAATTTAGTGTATAGTTGGTTGCATATAGATTGCGATAGAACAATGCATTGACATGTTTTTTATAAAAGTATACATAGCTGGAATGTATACAAAAATTAAAAAATCCCTATATGTTATTTATTTACCTTTATTTGGTGGTAACTGTTGGTTGCATAAATAAATAAATAAATGTTCAAAGAGTCTCTATTCTTTTTAAAAATTGAAGTTAAATTTGAAATTTAGTGTATAGTTGGTTGCCTATAGATTGCGATAGAACAACGCATTGACATGTTTTTTATAAAAGTATACATAGCTGGTATGTACACAAAAAAGAAAAAATCCCTATATGTTATATGTTCAAAGTGTCCCTATAGCCTCTTTTTCGTATAATATCTCCCGCACATGCGCAATGCAACCATGGATCGGGTTTTTTCTCTAATAAATGTGATGTGAACATCGAAACAAACAGCTTTAAAAGTAGAGACAATGTGCCCAATGTTAATTTCAAAATGTAATAAGCTGTGAAAATGTCTACGAAACATTAACAGAACCCCCAGAACTAGAAGTGTCACAGCAGTAACAAATATAATTGTTGCAATACCTGCACAGCAACTTAATAATTATTAATCTTTTTTTAGAGTAAATCGAACTTACCCTTACTGGTTGCCATGGTTACAAAGATTTAGTATTAATTTACTTACAGTCCACCTTGAACTGTAAGTGAATATTCCACATGTAATTTTAATGTTACCTATCAATTTAATCTATAAATTTGTTTTAAATAACATATATTTTTGCATATTTGTGTAACCGATTACACTGCTTTAAAGTCACATGAACTAATAATATAAATTAATTGTAGTTCAAAGGTAGCATTATAAAGTTCTGTGTAGACGGTAGTCATATTTTTCATCATTTTCATCTATTTTATTTGTGATAGCCCTGTATTATGAATTGTTTATCTATTAAGTTTTTATTTGTACAGTTTTAGGATGCCTAATTTATTAAACTATAAAATGTCATTTTGGCAGGCCGTTGTTAATTCAATTTTAACTCATTATGTATTACTTTTCTTTGCTTTTCACAGGCATTGCAAACAATTATGTACTAACCGCGAACTATAAGTGACACTTACAGTTCATGGAAATGAAAGAACCATACATCTTTGTATTGTATAATCTGCATTTACAGTCGCGGCCAAAAAAAACAGGACAATTTTTTTGACCTCTTTTTCAAAATGCGTCGGTACAAAAAACCGAAACTTTATCCGTATTTCCAATATGTGCCGGCATTTTTCAGATTTGAAGAATGACTTTTGATAACATTTATTAATTAGAATTGCCAGTGTCAGTAATTGTTTTCGCATTTTGAGAATTAGGTCAAAAAGTGTTTCGTTTTTTTGGGCCGCGACTGTATTTTGTTAACTCCCCCCTGCCCTTCCTGACCCCTCCCCTGCAGAATAATCATGTCCCGCATTGAGGCCTTCAATAGTTGGCAGCCTTATTGAAGCCGGCTGTAAACTTCGTGCAACATCTTAAAGCACAACGAACGAACGCCAATGATAAATGTCAACGTCAAAACATAACACTGCACGTGTAGTCAACATCAAATAGTTAAAATAACTAGTGCCAAAATAATACCTTTCAAAAACGTTTGATTATTTCTAAAGCCACTACTATATATCTAGGGCCCAAGTTTTCCTGAAAATGGCGGCCAAAAATCGTATGGCCACACTGTCGTGTATATAGTCACCATAGGCGCCGACTTCGTAAAATTCCATGTGGGGCAATTAGATATTCATCGAAGGTCGGGGGCGGGTGTACGGAGTACCCCCCCAGCTAGATGGGGGGTCCGGGGGCCCTCCCCCGAAAATTTTTGAAAAATTTGAGTTCAAATACACAGTTTTAACGCTTCCAATTGACTATATTTTTGCCACTGATTTATCAAGGTTACGTTTCAGAAAATATAAAAAATAACTCATAAAATTTAAAAAACGTAGACAAGCAGCACCTAGATACTATTTAATGACAAGAATATAAATAGGTATGCTAAACAGATTTATTCACAAACACATTATACAAACAACTTAAATATTTCTCTGTGAAAACAAAAACAAATTCTACTTCATAAAATATAAAAATAAACTAGGCAAAAGACAACTCTAACTAACAACGAAGTTACTATATAAAAAATGTATTTTGAATTTAAACACAGGAATTTTATGTGGGGCCCAACCCTACGTCTATTATTTCATGTGGGGCCTGGGCCTGGCGGCCCCCATTAAGTCGGCGCCTATGATAGTCACTGTAAATGCGCCTAATCAGGAAATCCATCGTGGCCGCGATAGTATATATTGTTGCTGGCACTGTCAGTTAATGTCAAATTCGAGGTTAGCAGGTTAGGTTTTTCGTCAGTCTGGCACAATCTGAGGCAAAATCTAACCTCGACTTTAACATAGAATAGACAGCGTCATCAACAATACACTTCAGTACTGCCAAACGTATAACAAGAATGACAGTATTTTTAAAGCAAATAGTTTGGAATGTTTCTTTAATAAAATCAAAATTGTTCTTGTTCATGTTCAGATCTTCACGCTTCAGAGTGCCTAGATGACGAAAAACAGGTTTTCTCAATTCCGTCTGTCTGTCTGTCCGTTGGTAGTATAGCTCAAAGATTATTTGTCGGAGGAAGACGATATTTTGCATACATATTAAATATCTACCTTGCATAAAACCGGTACAATTTCATACAAATATATACGGGGCCAGCACCTTAAAAAAATAAATTTTTGTTTATATTTGCGTTAAGTGGGAAACATATTAAAGTAGTAATGTGCACATAGTGCAGGCCTTACACTTGACAAAAATAGAACCCAACAAATACAAGATAAGGTCGCAAAAAATCAAAAATTTTCAACAATAACACCGTTCGCTTAAATAGAGCCGCGCGTCGCAGACATATCAGCGATTCTGCATGGCGCAGTTAAATCTATCTGACTTTCGACGATTGTATCCGCAGATGATGTAGATCGAATCACTCCCCGGTATTTTTTTTTTTTAATTTGATAATTGCTTTAATTTGCATAAGCAAGTGTTAAGATATTGTTAGCTCTATTTTCCTTTGATTTTAGGCAGCAAGCCGCATAAATGCGTAAATCCCAAACCTTGAAATAGACGGGAAACGCATATTTGGGCGAGGCATCGACGTATGTATATCGTAAAAACTATTGCACATAAATACATTGAGATCGTTTTGTGCTCTCAACAATTCTGCTAGCCAATTGAACTAGAATACATTTAAAATCAAACCGAAGCACAGATTTAATTATTTTAATTAGTGCAAGCTTAGCTTACTTTTATTAAAATAAATGCACTGATGGGTGCAGCTGAGTTTCACAAATTGTGGCAAAGGTAACATGAAAGGCTAGTCCAAAAGGGTTACGTTCTTGGGCTCCGATTTAACGAGATTTTGGAAGTGCGAATGCAGTTAGATTGTATCTGACGATTGTAGCATTAACATTTGCAGTATTATGTTTGTTATTGTACGAAATGGTTTGCACAAGTATAAAGTATGAGCATTATAGAGGTCAGAAAGGTAAGACCAGAATGGCAAAGTAACTGAAGGGTATAGCAATGCAGTACGTGGATTAGAAACGTTGCAAGAAGCAACCGACAAGAAATGTTGTAAAAGAGCAACCTACGAATAACATTGAAATAGAACGAAGGACATTTTTAAGTGCATAAAAAAACTACAGAACATAACACTGCGGTTAAAAACACAGTGAAATAGCAGCGTATTAAGTGTAGTGCATCCTAACCTAAGAAAAACATTTATTTAGCCTGTAAGAATTAAAAATGTTATCAATGTCAATTTTATGTATCAAACCTTATTTTCTTTTAAACAATTGTGATGCTGTGTTGCTAAGATACGAGATTTTCTTTTGTTTAACAACCACACAAGAGAGCTTTGAAATTGCCCAAGCTGTTAACATTGTTTTACATCAGCTCCCATAAAAAGTTTAATCTTGTTAATAAAACACATCCATTTTAGTACAAGTGTTGGTTTTATTTAACCACTAAAGTGTTGGGTACAATTAGAACCAGTTTGCCAGTCTTAAAGTGCCATATTTGGTAAATATTCGTCTTCGACAAAACCAGGCAAGTGGCGATTCAAGTAAGGAGCTAGTTGGAGCCAAGTTTGGTACCTTCGACGCCTAGAGGGGTCCTATACGCAGAACATCAGGCTGAGATTCGAGTCTCCAGGCAACTTGCAGCTAAGAAAACGAGTTGGCGGCCCCTGAATGGTGCGACTCATCATCGGAAGCTTTTTGAAACCAAGTATTTGCGCAAATTTCATCGTCAGGAGCCTTTTTATATTGCTGGGGCCTGCAAGATTGGAGTTTCCGCTACGCATTGCCGCAGTTCCCGATTGTCCGGTGCATTCCAGAATTCAGAAATTTAGGTAGCGTCTCGCAAAAATGCAGGATGAAGCGGCATTTTTCACCTTTGGCCGGATATAAAACAAATGCTAGTTAGCGTCACTTATACGTCACGATAGAACAAAAGCCGTTAGTACTGTTGCTATTCGAGATTAAATATTGCCTACCTGTGGTATTTTTCTGATTTTGGCATTGATTTAAATCAATTATTGCTATTTGTACGAGGGCATTTTGCTTCGTGTTTCATGTCAGTTTTTGAGGTTAGCTACTACAGATGTAGTTGTGGTGCGTTCACAAAACTCCTAGTTGAATTGGAGCTCTACTCAGTATTTCTGATTTAGCGACCTAACCCATGAGACAGAGTTTTATGTTCACCGGAGCAGCCGAACTTTATTACATATAATTAAAATAAAATAAGGGCACCAAAATCGTTCTATTTTGCAGTAAAATATTTGTGTTTTTGATAAGCCTAAGATCGTGCACAGGCAGCACTATTTTTATTGCAGTACGTGAATTTAGGATCACCCGTTTCCAATCATTCTTTTTTCTAAGTAGAGCTAGTTGTGGGAACCTAGTTCATAGTAATATACATCCTGCGTATGATATATGTTTAAAAATAAATAAAGAAACTTTTAGTGAAAAAATTATCTGCATTGGTTTATTAATGTAAAAAATTTAATTAATTTTCTTAAGACATGCCCGGCGTGAAGGTTAAGCCAGCTGAAACCCAACGATACGAACAAGACTCCATAGAGTAGCAAGAAATTGGTCGGTGAATTTGTTCGCAGTAGCAAACGCCGCGGTTCAAATCCCTCCGGTAACGGATTTTTTTTATTTGAAAATTTATTTAATTTATTAGAAACGTGAAAATATTTTTACTCCTAACTTAATTTCATTTTTTAAATTATTTAGTGTCACAATGTCTACAAGGGAAGTTTTGGGTAAAGCATTTTACAGATTTTTTAATAAAGCAACGAAAAACGCAACTTTTTTGTCTCCTGAGATTTTTTCAGAGCTCCCTTCGTTTTCAAGACAAAAATAAGCCCATATTTTTGCACGTCTCTGAACCTGTTAAGACAAAAACTAAAATGCTTCAATATATCAAAACCCCTTAGCCGATTTTAGTGAAACTTTGAAAGTTTACTGGTGGTTTTAATGATCATGTTTTGGCACACTTAGATTTAAATTAGGTATTCATTCCAGGGGCAACCGGAATTTTTTTTTAAACTTTAACACTCTGTATCTCAGAAACGAAGCATTTCCATGTTTATTACGACTTTTTTGTTTGTATTGATGAGTTTTTGTAATGCGCTATTTTATTTTCTTAATAAGTAATACTAGTGACATTGTAATAAAGATAATTACTTATTTCTACTGGAATGAAATGCCATGATAAATTTCGCATATTTATTAACAGACCCCTTAAAATCACATTTTGAATGTAGAGATCAACTTATTGGCTTTGAAAATTGATACATTATGTCGAATTCAAATTATGTTGATGTTCTAGAATAAAATACAAATACATAACCTAAACCATTGCATAACTGTCACCGACTGTCATGTCAAAATTTTATTTGAAAATTAGTATGAAACCAACACTTAAACAATGTTACATCAGTGATTACGATTATAAAAACTTTTAGTTCTTGATGAAACATGTGTAATTTAAAATTTGAGAATTTAAAAAATTTGATACTTATATTATTATAATTGTCACGTTTAAATTAAAAACAAAAGTAATAAAACACGTGACTTTGTTTTTTTTCAAATCCAAGTTTGATTTCGTTTTCATTTGCTCACATGTTAAATTTTTATCAAAACTGATTAAACCTCTGCTTAGTAGTTATTGCAAAACACGATCAAATACAAACTTTTCTACTGTATAGGTACTTTTGCATTCTAAACCACTGAGTAGGAAGATACTCAAGTTTTTATAGTTTTTTGTGTTTATGAAATATATAGGGTGTTTCGAAATTGCGCGGCACTATTTTAAGGATGTATTCACCAGCACGAAATAAACAAAAAAGTTCATACAAACAGGAGACCTAAACGGCTTCGTTTTCAAGATACAGGGTGTTGAAGTTTAAACAAAAAAATTTTTTTTTCAATTATCTGGAAAACGCCTGTAGATATTCTAATGAAACTTGGTGTAGGTTAGTATTTCATAAAGTGGCATTGTTTGGCCAAAATAAATTTAATTTATTTTCACCAGTGGCGTGCATCGGGACCACCTCAGTTACCTTATTTTAGAAAAATCTGGTACGCTACTGTTTTTTTGCCAATACAAGTTTTTTTAACTTCATCCATTGAAACTATACAAAAGATGTACCTATCTTTTATTTTGTTGATAGAATAAACCTTTTTCGAGAAAAACTGAAAAATCTGTAACAGCAGTTTCGTTCATTGGACGTTAATGGGACCTAAACGACTTCATTTTCAAAATACAGTTTAAAGAAGTTTTTAAACATATTATTTAATAACAAACAATCTTACAATAGCTACAAAACTTTTGGATAAAAAACGGTGGCGTGCCAGATATTTCTAAAATAAGGTAACTGAGGTCACGACTCATGCCAGATCCAATTTTGGCTGCCGTCAAGGTGCAAATTTAGGTTAGCTGCAGTTCAAGATTTGTGTGTACTTTAGTACAAAAAGTCTGTGTAAGACTGTAAAAAAATTGTTCAATCGTAGAAAATAATATTGAATTTGAATTTCCCGATGAGTATTTCTTTTATCCATAGCTTAAAATCCAATTTCACCAATGACATAACAGTTCTTTTATGGGCATATTCCATAAATGTCAAAATGTACCAGTGGGATATACTGGAGTTTTCCTGTATTCTTCTTTCAGCATTTCTTGCATCACGTCCTATTTTGAAAATTATGCTATTGAAATGTTCAAAAGTTATATTAATTTCTCGATACTTTTTATTGTACCAATGTAGCTGTTATATTCCAAAGGTTTTTACTGTAGCATCTTTATATTCTTCCCCATTTTTCTGTCTCATGTTTACTACCCAATCCTTCAGGATGAATGCGATGTCCGTAACTGAATGTTCTCCAACTAATTTATCATTTCTTTCGGCATCGAAGTCATTAAATAGAGACCATGCGTAGTGATGGCTTCTTTTTGTATTTGTAGGAATTACATTTTCTATAATTCTGTCAATTTCTTGAAAATAATTTTTGCCGAAATGAGAATCCAGTTTTCTGACAAATTAATTTGAGGTTTCATTATTTACTTGTCATGGGATACTACTGATTTGTAACTAGGTATTTCCCATGCTGATTGAAAATCATTTGATAAGCATCCCTAGGGTGCTTATCAGGTAATCAGTTCGGTATTGGTCGATTTTCAAAAAATGTATGTTAGGTACTCATTGGATATCAGTCATGTGACAGTTGAGTAATAATCAATTCAAGTTTTATCTGATTTGTCAAATTACACATGATCAAAAATAATCAAATAGAATTGGTCTATAATATAAATGTAAGAAATCATCAACAAAATGTTAAAAAAGCAGAAACATACGACTGTGGTACTTAAAATTTTCTGCAATATAAGCAAACTGCGCTTATATATATTGCTGATCTCTCATGACAGCAACGTTCTAACATTACTAAAAACAGAATTAAAATAAGTATGTTGTTAGTATAATTCATTGTTATAAACTCAAGTATAGTTACACAATATTAAATTAAAAAACATGGTTTAAGTAAGTAGTGCTGTTGTAGTACTAACTAGACTTATAATTTCTCGATTTTTAGAATAATTATTTGGTGAGGAAAATGTGCACTATATAAATGCATTTTCAGAAATTTACAAAGTCAAATTCACGATTCATCCTGAGAGTAACAATAAGTTTCTCAGCATCGTTATCCCACTGGGCATTTCCCAGTTTCGGATCAACAGGGTGAGGCAATGGAATTTCTAGTCGATATTTTGGAGACACCAGTTTTATATCATCCGCAGTTATTTTTAAGTCGATATTATGACGGTCCTCTTCTGGTAAACAAATCTTTATTATCATGTCTTCGCAACTTGCAGTCGATGGATTCCTGCCACTCATCTAAAAAAATGTAAATTGTAACCTGCTGCTCAAATTACCATCACTGTAAAATTATTTTTGAAATTAAAAGAAAGCATTCAGAAGATCAAGAATGTATTTACCACATATAGCATTTCCTATCCATCTTTTGCAATTGATATGACTATACATTATAGACAGATACAAAACTGTGTTAATATCTATTGGAACTAATATCAAACACTAAAATTATTGCTAAATCATATGTAACGCTAATTTAACTCAAGAAAGTAGGAGATAGAAAAATTAAATCCAGCAATTTGGACCTAATGAGTCATAAGTTTAACCCATCTAAATATGCAATCTCTATAGAGCATCACGTTCAACATGAGAATCTCTTAAATAAAAAAATAGAACAAGGTGTTCAACACTCCAAATACTGCTATGATTCACATTTAAATTATAGAATTTTTGTTTCACTTACACTACAGAATGAAAAAACCTGAATTTGTCAGTTTTCAATTTTGGGTATACTTAAGCTGTTGACATTATTAAGATACTTTTTTGCACTTTAGTCACTCATTTCAGGGACTAAAGCAGCTCATGTAATCCCTAGGGACTAAAGTAAAAATGTTACCGTTACTATGGTAAATTTATGTACACATCATTTTTAATAAAATTTGAATTTAAAATTAATCAGTTGGCAGTACTGAAGTGCATTGTCAGTCTATATCACATTCGACATTAGTAGGTTAGGTTTTGTTTGTTATCTGACACAGACTTACGCAAAACTTAACCTGCAAATCTTGAATTTGACATAGACTGACAATACACTTCAGTAGTACTGCCAACTGATTCAGGCTATCCAGGGCCTGCTGAAATTCAGTTTTTAAAAAATCACTCTGTACACAACCTTCTTAATAAAATTCGTATTTATAATTAAATTGTAATTGTCAGTTGCCAAATTTTTCAAATGTTTGATGATGATGTTCCCAAAATAGCGTATATCACACGGGACTAAATAGTAGAAACAATAAATCAAATATTACAACACGACATATTACGTGTCCCGATTTCTAAGGCGCCGACTGTACCTTAGGGCACTGCATAGCAGTGTAGAGGGGGGGGGGGGGGGAATACGTCAGATTTGCACTATATACAATAATAGCAGAGAAGCAACAAAGGAGCTAATTTAGTTGTAAAACATCAGTTTCCCAAAAATTAAAGAATCAGAGCAATGTAAATACAAAAATTCAAACGCGAGGACAAATGGAATTCAAGTACTTTATAAGTTTGTTCCACTCATTTTAAAAGCACCAAGTATCAGTGAGATTTAATATCTGAATTACTAAAATTTGCCACAGAGAAGAATCTTAATATTATATGGTGTGCCTATTTGCAATATTATTAAACAGTTTCTCTAGTAGGTACTATAGTGAGTGGTATCTGAATATGTGTTTCAGTCTTAAAAAAATAAACTTCTTGATTTGGGTTTTGGTTCAGACCCCTATTTAATGTAGAGGAATTAGCCCATTTATTGATACCAGGCATATGTTGTTTTTCTCATTAATATAGTTGCAATCAAAATATTTTAATGAAATTTTAACCTCAACAAACAACCACTGCTACTCTGTATGTACTAAATCATTTTATTTAATTTTAGGTACAGACCTTCACTATTTTTAAGTAGTTCGTATGAAGCTGAAACCGATCTATCAAAATTGTACCTACAAACAGAGAAGTGATTCAAGAAAAGGATCAATAGTTCAAGATGTACTTGAAGAAAATGATAATGTAATATGTATAAAAAAATATACGAATGTAAACACACAAACTGAGCCTACTAGTACCTAATTTACAATATGAATACAATATTCTTTTATAAAAATACAGCAAATGTGTCGAGGAAAATTCATGTTTAACGCAACAGCTGATAACAGTTAAAGACTTGGAAAAACAAAAATTAAGGTGGTCTGCATTATTACCCATTAGGTAAACTTGAACACCATTTACAGGATATGTATAATGCTAAAAATAAACCCTGGAATCGAGCAGAGGCATATAATAGTATATTATATACACAGGGACTAAAGTGCACCATTTAATCTCGCGAGTGGAGTTTGTTGCCTCAAGGGCGAAGCCCGAGGGCAACAACCACTCAAGAGATTTAGACACTTTAGTCCCGAGGTATATACGCTATTTTTTGCACTTTTGGGAACATTATTATCAAACATTTCCAAAATTTGGAATCTGTCAATATGGAAACTGACAATTACAATTTCTTAAAAACTGAATTGCAGCATGCCCTGGTAATCCAGGAAATCGATGTCAGGAAAGGGTGTTTTGAAGAAAAAATCCCGGGCTTAGGTTTTATGACTGATCTTTATGTTTTCAGGTGTGCTGAAGCCAAATTTCAACTTTGCCACACGCTATCGTGGTTGCCTTTAGCCGAAATTTGACAATTTATTTAAATTTAATGGTTTGTTCTTGTTTATTTAACCTTCAAGTACTAACGTGTCTGTTGTGGTGCATTAGTACTAACGTGACGTCTCAGAGACGGGCATATATTTATTTATGAATTTATTACTAATTTTTTTTTAAACATAAAGTACTATGCAATGATGTATCAAGCATATTTTAATCACATAAAAAATATAAATTCATAAAAATATTAGCATTTACAGAGTCAAATAGGAAACCGTGTTTAAATTTGTAGGTGTTAACTTAATTACAGAAAAAGGCAATTTTCAATTTTTTTTTTATTATCAGCAAACATATTTCAACAGATAATGGTATTCTAACACAACTTAACTAAAAAAACAGTGAGAAAAAAAAATACGTATAAAATTTCACACCACCCTAAAACTATACAGAATTAGTGCAAGATGAACACATTAGGGTCACTAAGTATAGCAGAATTTTCATCAATATTAGGTTCTCCGTTACTGTCCTCACTGTCTAATTCATTATACTACTGGAACACCTGCTGCTCAAGCAACAAGCTGTTGATCTAACCGTATTTGAGCAAGTTGGTTTTTGACCCATCATGCAAAAATAGTAGCGTGCATACTAACGTGACGTCTCTGAGACGGAATTTATTTTTAAATACAAATAACTTCCGCACAAAACATCCCACCGCAGCGAAATTTTAAAAACTGAGTTATTTTTAGGTAGTTTGAAATTAGATGAAGGATCAACCATACATCTTAACTGGAGGGGGAAATATAACACACGCGTCGAACATTTCCGTCTCTCAGACGTCACGTTAGTACTTAAGGGTTAATTTAAATCGTAGTACTAAATTTTATTAAATATTGTTCGAGGTAGTACTTTATGTTTTCAGGTGTGCAAATAAAAAGTGTACCTGAACTAGGTACTTTTTTTTCTTTAGAATGAAAATTGTGACGAAATTGTTCCTAAGCATGTGCTTGGATGTTGGCAATACCTAAGCAAGCAGAATAGTTTTATCGAGAAAGTTTGAATGTTAAAAAAAAATCAAAAAAGAGTTTTACAGGCCCTTGTAAAATGTGTAGAGTCTGCATTTCTATTTGAGACTAAACAATTATTAATATTTTTTAAGATATATTTATGAAATTTTTCAAAAAATAATCAATTGTATATTACAAATACCTAGAATAAATACAAATATACCACACATTTAAATGCGCGTATATCACACCTAAATATCTATTTAGCATGACGAAAATCGTTTTCTCGCTTATCTGTGGTGCGGACTCTTCTCCAAACTGCCCGTAGCGATGTTATGTACCAAAGTTTTTATACCTTCAGTGTTCATTGTGTCAGCACGGCGTCGTGTTACAATCCTGCTCGGAGTTTTTTTAGTGCGGGTTCTGTGTTTACATGTTATTTGAACATATCGTGGTCTTATAAATGAGTGAAAAATGTCCGATCGCGAGTGTCATTTGTGTGATAAAACTTTGAAGGATGGTTCTGCAACGAGTGTTGTGAAGGAAAAGCAGTTGGCATCATTTGTTGTGCCCAGTAGAAGAAGAAAGGATGGTAAGGCAGACATTTTCAAGAGAAGAACTTCGCTGGAAGTTCATGTAAAATGTCGCAAAAATTATGCGACTGACCGAAGCATAGAAGCCCATTTGAAGAGGGTCCAACTACAAGAAGGTAGCGTCGCAACCCGCTCGGATGTAGAAGCATTTAATTTTAATACCTACTGCTTTCTGTGTGGAAAAGAAGTACCCGAAGGTTATGCCAGGCAACAGTCGAAAGCAAAAATAAAACATAGAGATCCAGTTAATGTTGTGACGTATGTGGAAATGAAGGATAAAATTTTGGATTGTTTGAGCGGCTATGACGCTGAGTTTGCTAACAACATACGCAGACGTATTCTGCCTGTGCATGACTTACCTGCAGCTAACGCCAAGTATCATAGATCTTGCATGAAAAAGGTATACCACTTGAATACCTTAAATCCATCACAACCGGCTGGCAGACCCCGAAGCGATGTGGATGATGTAATGACATCAATTTGCACATTTCTTGAAAGCAATGATGAAGAGTGTCAATTTTCCATGAACAAGCTCATCAGCAAAGTTGAAGGTGATACCATACCACATCCCAAGACCATAAGAGCCAGACTGATTGAAAAATATGGAAATGACATATTTGTATCATCAAGTACCCCCTACGGTGTTTGCTTCAAAAACACCGGCCACAAGATCATTACAGATGCATGGTATCAGCAACAGAGAGCATCTGAACAAAAAGAAAGAGTTCGGATTGTGGAAACAGCAGCTGCTATAATTGCAGAAGATATACGTGGGCAAGTTCACAACACCACTCGGTATCCCTCCCCACCTGATATTTTGGAAGAAGCAAAAGACATAATTCCAGAGACTCTCAGAGTATTTACTGAGGCTGTTGTTCTACACAAAAAACGGAGTGATTTTGATAAGTGGTCGAGGAAAGCGACAGCAATTGCACATTGTTTAATGACTGCAGTTAGGCCACATTCGTTTTTGTCTTCGCTACAGGTCAGTTTGGCTGTATTTCTATACAAGAAGTATGGGTAGCGGTTATTGATCGATGTGCTGTCAACGTTGGGCTTCTGTGCGTCATACCATGAAGCCAAGAAATTCGAAATATCAGCCATAATGCAGCCTCCGATGGTGCTAAACAAACAAGCCCTTTCCCAAATTGTATACGATAATGCAGACTTTAACGTAACACGTTTCATTCAATGGGAGGGATCGTGTGTGTGACTCCTAAACCGGCAGTGGCTCGTATTCTGGAGATAAATCGCATTACACGAACACCTAAAGCAGAAGAGGTTGCAAGGGTAGGCGCAGTCAGCTTACAACATTTTGAACGTTCAAACGATGTAGGATTAACAGCAGTTACTATCAAAAAACTCATTGAAATGTTTTCCCATGTCACATACTCCAAGTCAATTATTCCTACAACGCCTCATTTGTTTTGGATTTTCTGTAAATGTAAGAAGCTCTCTGGGGTTCGAGGATGGAATGGATTTATGCAAGAGGTTACAAAATCTCTTCCATACGAAACAACACGCGTTTCCTGTCTACCATTTATTAATGCCGCTCCCAGCGATTATGACACCATATATACTGCATTGTTGAATGCTGTTGAGAAGACCAGGTCATTTGGACAGCAAACCGTGTTCATTACATTTGATCAGCGACTGTATTTGAAATCTGAACTTATCACCAATCTGATCACCAAAACGGGAAATTAGACGACCAGGAAATGACTCATGCAGTAATTGAATTGTTTCTCGGGCTGTATGGCATGTGGCACCGTCTTGTTGAAACGACATGTCGTCCACATCCACATCTTGCATTTTTAAAATTAATTAATAAATTAAAATTTTTAAAAAAAAATTTAAATATTGCTCCACATTGAAAATACGTTGTGCTTTCGTGTAGCGCTCCTTTTTAAATAACCCTGAATTGTCAGCTGTCACGCTGTCTTTTTTTTTTCGTTGGCCACACTTTACCGCGTAAATGGCGCAAAATTTAAATCTTGCGTAAATTTTGGGACAACCGTTATATCAAATTCGTAACTTTTCTCCATTATTTGGTTCATCGTGTATAATGCAATTATTGTGAATCTGTTTGGTCGGAATTCTTGTTCTACATAAAGTTTTGTTGTAAATTAATGCGGATAGTACTTTGTATGTTGTGTTGAGTAGTGTAATTCCTCTGTAGTTGTTAGTGTTTTCCTTTTCCCCTTTTTTATGTATTGGTACTATTACTCCTGCTTTCCCATCTTCCGGCATTTTTATTGTGTAGAGCTGTTGGTGTAGATTCTTCCCTCCATGTTTTAGTATTTCTCCTATTATATCGTCTTTGCCTGGTGTTTTTCCATTTTTTATTTTGTTTGTTGTTTTTATTACTTCTTTGTATGGTAGCTCATGGATGTCTTTTTGTCCTTGTGTTTGTTGTTCTGCTTCTTCTTTGCCATTTTGATTTTTATTGTTCGGTAGGTTATTGAAGCGTTCTTTCTTGTCTTTATCATATTCAATTTTTCCTTTTTCATTCTTCAGGCCTCTTGTTCTCGTTTTATTTCCTCTTTTTTGTTCCTTTATTTTCCTATAGAATCTTTTAGCGTTGTTGGGTTTATTACTACGTTCTATTTCTTCTATTCTTTTATCTATCCATCGTTTCTTCTATTATTTACAAATTTTTGTTTCTCCACTCCGTATCATTGTATATTGTATATATTCTTCCTGTGACTCTGCTTGCATCTATCTTAATCTAGCCCTATTTTTCTCTTGGATTATCCTTTGGCATTCATTGTCAAACCATTATTTTCTTTACGTCCTATTGTTTTTTCAGCTGCATTTAATATTATTTTTCTTAAATTTTCCCATTCTTGGCTTATTTCCGTTGATACTTTTGTCTCTATTTTTTTGTTTAGCTGTTTCTGCAAGCCTTCGATTTCTTTTTCTGATTGAAACTTTCTATGTCCCATTTGTTCTTTATTTTCTTAGTTTTTTTCTATTGCTATTTTCTGTTTTATTTTTATTACTACTAAGTAGTGATCTGAGTCTGCATTCGCTCCTCTGTATGATCTTACGTCGTTTATGTCCTTTTTCCTTTTTCTTTTTATCAATGCATTGTCTATTTGATTAACATGTTCTCCTTCAGAGTGTTTCTAAGTCGATTTATGTTCTTTTCTGTGTCTAAATTTTATGGTGCTGATTATCATGTTCATTGCTTTAGCGTAGTTAAATAATTTAAGCCATTTTTATTTGGTTTTTTTATGTATGCTTTCTTTTCCTGCCACTTCTTCTATGTATTCCTTCAGACCTATTTGCACGTTAAAATCGCCCAATGTTGCCGTATTTCTTCCGTTATTTCTTGCAATATTTCATAGAACTGTTTCTTGTTCATTTTCTTCTGCGTCTTCTGTGGGTGCATATGCATTCATGATAGTGATATTGGGTAATTTTGCTTTTATCTTGATTACCGATAATCTTCCGTTTATTGCCTCAAATTTAAGTATGTTATTCTTTATCTTTTTGTTAACCATAAATCCGGTTCCGTTTCTTCCTTTCTGTTCATCTCTTCCGTAGAACATTGTAAAGTTTCCAGTATTTATTTCCCCTTGTCCTTCCCATCTTATTTCTTGTAGTGCGGTTATATCTGTTATATCTAGCTACTTCGTTTGTGATTTCTTTCATTTTACTCGGATTCAACATTGTCCTTATGTTCCCAGTTGCTAGTTTTAATACGTTTCTTTTTTTTGAGTTTTTAATTTTTTTTCTTTCCACATTCTTGTCCTTTTTCTTTGCTTTGGTTGTTATCATGAGTTGATCTGATTTCTTAATTTGCTATTGGTGTTCTACATTTTCTTTTTTTAATTTTGGTTTTCTGTTCTTCTATTTTTTTTATCTCTTTACTCTTTATCGGTGTAAATAATGTTTGGATCATTTTGGGTTTCTGCTTATTTGATGTTGAGCTCATAGTTGTCATGCTTGAACTTGCTGATTCTTTATCTAGGATTTCTTCAGATTCATCTGATCCAAGTTTAGATGTGCCTCTTTTAGGGCCTTTTTCTTCGTTTTCTTTTTCCTCTTTTTCAGCTCTTCTTTCTTCCACATAGTAAATCACTAAATCCCTAATTGTGCGATCGACCCACTTTACGCACAGCGTGCGTTAGAACACGCTTACACAACTATAACACCCGTATGCATAATTGATCGCCAGCGGCTCGCCGGAGTTTTGGTATGAACAGTATGTTGGCAGCACTGTACGTCTATGTCAGGGCTGTCCAACATGTGGCCCGCGGGCCGCATGCGGCCCTCCAGGATATTTTTGCGGCCCGCGGATCGATATATACTATACTTTCAGGAAACATGAATCTAGAATATACATTATAAATAATTGAAAACAATTTAAAATAGGTACATAGAACAAAGGTACAAAAATATATCATTGGTAAAAGAATTATCACTTTATCTTTCAACATTGTGTTAGGAAACAGTCCCGCCCACTTCCGATGTAAGGCTTGTTTTGACCATTGTCTCAGTCTGGCAGTTGCCACCAACTCGAATGGTGCTGTAGCGATCAGACACCTGTTTTTTAATGTTTTTAGTAGTGTTTAGTTCTTCTAGTTGTTAATTGTTGTTAACTAATGATTACTTTGACAGCTTTTACTTATCAGCGAATGTCACTTTATCTAGCTTACTTATCTCTGTAACGCTTGCTCCTGTATTAAATTTTTATTATACATAAAATGTATTTAAATTTGATACATCGCATAATCAAGCGCTGCATCAATTCGACGCGTGAACTGGCGATAAGAAATCCTAGCCGCGATGCGCGTGACCGCGACTTATGAACGACCGCGTCGTTCCCTCTCCAGTGGAAGCTAGGGCAAGTACCCCGATAACGCGGCAGAAAAGGTATAAAAGAAGATTGCATTGCCAGTTCCAGTAACTTAAGAAAATTCCCCTTGAGTCCACCAGTCCTGATCCTGTCGTGCCTTTTTCTACCTGGGCCCTCCGGTCTGACACGCTGAACTGTCAAACGGAGTAGGCCCCCAACCCTTACCAGATCAGGCTTCAAGGGAGATGACGTGTTGTACTGTCAGCTCTAGAAGTTCAAATTTTCCACAAAAGCAAGACCGCTAGAATTCGATTTTACCTAGATTGTTGAACTTTCTTGGGAAATCGAATCCCTGAGGCTTTAACCCTGTCTTAATACGCTGTACTGTCTTGCAGGGCTAATTGCTTAAAAGCCATTTCCGACCACCTAATTTTTAAACGAAAATCCAGGCGCGGCGCATCGAGAGGTGAAATACTCCTCATAACCTCATTTTACTAATAATTAACCCTGTAACCTGTAGGAATCGCAGCTTCTACCCCGCTTGTGAACGGCTAGAGTCCTGTAGCCGCCCTTCATAAACTCACCTGCAGGGCCCCTTTTTCGTCATTAGAAGGCGAATTCCTGGACTTCGACGTTTGATTCCGCAGCCCGCAAATTCCCTACCGGGGGAATGTCAACATCATTTTCCGGCTCAAGGCGAATAAATTCCATCTGCAGGATTTGACACCGCGTTCGCCCCAACAACGACGCCTAGCCGTCGTAAGGTATCAGCAACCTCTGCACCAGGATTTTAACACTAACGCCCCCCCCCCTCCCCCCCCCCCGGTAGCCCTTAAAATCGCTAAATTCACCGGAAAATTACAGCTTAAAATCACTGCTGAGTGGAAGGTCAAGTTTGCAGGAACAAAATACCTACTTAGCCCATTTCCCGAAGAATCGGCGTGCGTACCGGCGGACTACCAATAGGGACCCGCAATACTCGCCGGTGCATTGGGTTGCAGCTTGATCCACGAAATAAGACACCGTTCCAGAAGAACATGTTATTTTTAATTAATCATTGTAACTAGCTAAAAACATTATATTTGTTTTGGTAATTATCTAGTGTTTTACCTAATCGAATATATATTTGAGTGAACGTATTTCTCTGATTTGGGCTTAACCCAAGGGGTAAATCTTTGACTCCCTTAGTAAAGGGGTGAAACGTCACATCTCTATACGTAAATTTACATTAATTGATGTAATTTTTTTCTTTTGTCGGTACCTGAAGAACGGAAATGAATTAACCTAAAGTGAATATGATTTTTTTTTGTTTAGAATCACTTCTAGAAAATATGGTGTAAGTTTATCGGTTACCTCAGGAAACACCCTGTATACCTCTTTTATGTTTCAATGCTTTTTGTAATGTAACCTAAGCTTCTTGAATAAATAAAAATTAGCATTGAAATATACACGTCGTATATTTATTACAAATCACTCACAAAGTCGCATACGACACATTTTATGATGCGGCCCTCATAACCTTCAAATTTTTTACAGTGGCCCTTGGGCCCCTTGAAGTTGGACAGCCCTGGTCTATGTCAAATTCGTAAAGTGGGTCGATCGCACAGTTAGGGATTTAGTGATTTACTATGTGGAAGAAAGAAGAGCTGAAAAAGAGGAAGAAGAAAACAAAGAAGAAAAAGGCCTTAAAAGAGGCAGATCTAAACTTGGATCAGATGAATCTAAAGAAATCCTAGATAAAGAATCAGCAAGCTCAAGCATGACAACTATGAGCTCAACATCAAATAAGAAGAAACCCAAAATGATCCAAACATTATTTACACCAATAAAGAGTAAAGAGATAAAAAAAATAGTGCTACCAACATACTGTTCATAACGAAACTCCGGCGAGCCGCTGGCGAACGACTACGCATACGGGTGTAAGTTGTACAATTTTAATCACTTACAGTAGTGATCTTAGAAAAAACAAAGTTACAACAAATGTGGGATAATATAGTATGAATGTGCAGAACTCTTTAACACAATGCCTGATAGAATTAAAGCCCCTGTGGCAAAAAAGGGAACATAACACAGTATTCAAATAATGGCCGAACCATTCCAAACCATCAGTTATTCTTTAATTATTATTGTTAAGGTTGCAACTATTAACAAATGTAAAATTATTTTTCACCAGATATAAACTTAAAGTTGATGTTTTATTGTAGTAATACATTTTTTCTGAAGAATAAGTCTTCTCTTGGACCTTTGCTACAATTTGCTAAATCACCGAGTTAAAATTGATAGCCGGCCGAACTATTTTGGACCTAGGTTCGTAGATGATTTATCTACGTACAACCTTATTTCGATCATGGATGAATTAATTGCTTGCATTCCGAGATTGAACATTGTGGCATTTTATGTTCCATAACCTTCTTTTATAAGCACAGCCTAAGGCATATTGCTCTACCGATGAATTTATCATATTCCTGTTTTCGGAAGCTTTCAAGGCCATTGTCATTAAGTAACAAACGACCTACCATATCATTATTGAGGTCGAAGAACTCAACGTTTCGCCCACTTTTTTCTGAAGAAGAGTTTCGCCTTCGGCATGGTTCACACGTTGAGTTACCATGCTCTTTTACTTTTCCTCCTGATGAAGCCACTTACGAAAGAGGTTGAAACGTTGAGCTCTTCGACCTCAATAATGACATGGTCCAATCCCGGAAGTGATTTGTTCTAAATTTTAATAACCTCAGATTTTACCTGCAAAAATACATCAGATGCTGAAACTTTCTGCTTGTATGAGACATCCCATTTTGGAATTTTTCTCCAATCAGGTGGAAGCTCTGAATTTTTAGGAAAATACAAAGCATCTTCATAATTGGGATCCGACGGGTCTAGTGGCTTCTCCTGCTCTTCAGTTAGTAGCTTTGTGTACACACTATTTGATTTTTTGCCGATGTCAGTTGGTTTAGGACCTACTAGAAAATGGCGTATTTACTGATTCAGCAGATGTCCACAGCATTACCTTCACTAGGTTTCTCTCCCTCTTCCACTTCATCTTCAGAATCGGAGTCATCTTTGCGTTTAGTATTAAGAAGTTCAGCTAATTTGACAACGTCACACATTTCCATCTTTGTAAAATTATAATTTTCAGGACTATCGATCAAACAACTCGGTTGCTATGGCAATAAGGATTTAATATTACTACAAATAAAATAGGTCATTAGAAAATCTCAGAATTTATTTAATCAATTTAAATGATACTTTCAGTCAGATACTGATTTCATTATTATAAATATATCAATATTTCATATTTGTAATTGTAACTCCAAGTCTCTATTTACAATAAAATCAATAGTAACAAAACAGAAATTAATACGCTATTAAATGAGTATATGGTAACATTAAAATATCGTTAAATTTTAATTTTTGAGTTCAAGAAACAATTTCGCAGTTTATTATGTATTATATACAAGCCAATAATTTATTATACCTAAAAAACTAATCTATAAATACAAACACGTCAATGCAAAAAATATAAGTACAACTTTTCCACTCACAATAAATACATTTTAAAATCTGCAACAGTAAAACATTCATACGCTGCACACTAAACTGTGCTATTAAAATGAGAGTATCACTTGGGCGGAGAATAAACAAATCCAGTATCTGTAAAGCACTTATTTAATTTAGTACGCAGCTGTGTCTTCATCTGTACACTTTTGTAAGCATCAGAAACTCCTTTAAACCAATGGCAAGCCAAAAATGTACAGCTGCAGACTCGTCCCTACTAAGTCATTATTCAAAACTATTAACTAATCTGATACGTTTTTAAGACATGATATACTTCAGACGATAATCGTAATTCATTAAAGAAAATACTACACATCAGACGGCATCTATTCCTGTGTCCTAAAGCAGAGGGTAGCATCCACAACTGTTTCTTACTGCATCATTCACCTAATATAAAACATTTACTAAAGCTATTTTTCAGTCTGCTGCATAATACACTGCTCTATATAATAGAATTGCCCAACAGATAAGCATTTACGACAATTTTCCATTTAAACAAAAACCTATATCGATTGTACACAAATCTAAATATCAGTATAAATGAAGTAAAAAAGGTACACTTACAACTGATGCCACTCTTCCATAAACATTTAACATTGCAATGGCAGCAATAAAAAACGACATCTAAAATTGAATTCAGTATAAACCCAAATTAAAAATAATCCAATTAAATGTTGACAGAATTCTACATCAACTTGTGGAATAACACATATTTCTGATGGGAATTGAGGGTACTGAATATTCTTAGCCAGATTTATTTAAGATTGGAATTTAGTTCCATTTCCACAACATTATCTGGACACTGTAACCGCTGTACAATTATAGCTAACCATATAATTTTTAATTGTGGTTATTTTGTAACTAGATCAAGTTTAGTTACTGTTACTTCTAGTGAAATTTATTTACTTAAAAAAATATCATTAATTGAGAAATTTTTTTAATTACTCCCAATTTTTAGCCATAATTTGGTGCGAGGTTACTATTGGATTATTTCAATCGCAATAAGTTGTTAATAGCTACCCTATTTATTTTTCTCTTCAATTAGGTTTGCACCTTTTACATTAGTTTAGCCTGGTACTTGGGATGTGTAGATCAAACTGCCTCACCATCTTTTGAGGCGGGGGGGGGGGTATCCTTGTGTCATTCTTCCATGTGGTGCGTTGTTCATACCGATTTTTGCTATATAATGATCATCCATTCTCTCCACATTTTTCTTTGTCTTTCCCACCTTACAATGTCCTCGACTTAGCATGTCTCTCCTGTATCACTGTTCCTTGTTCTCTCTTGCAACATTTTGCCTGCAATCTCTCTACTTTTCTGGATTACGATAAAGATAGGTACCGTAATACTTTGTTTCCATTGTT
Source organism: Agriotes lineatus (assembly GCA_940337035.1). Taxonomy (NCBI): domain Eukaryota; kingdom Metazoa; phylum Arthropoda; class Insecta; order Coleoptera; family Elateridae; genus Agriotes; species Agriotes lineatus. The sequence continues at coordinate 47,612 of CALNHX010008585.1, forward strand.
TTGGAGTCGTCGTGTTTGTCATTATTTTATTAAATGGTTTGCTAATTTCTTTTATTAACGGGTTTCCTCAATATTTTAGAAGTTTGTTGTTAATTTCATCCTGTTTTGGTGGTTTCTGTTTTTCTTCTTCTTCTGTCTTTCTAATATGGATAACCATATTTAGATAGACTACTGCCTGTTTTAATCCTTTTATGCATCTTCGGATGTAGATGTCCAACATTCCTTCCAGCGCTTCGGTGGTCTACCTTGAGGTCTTGTTCCAACAGGGTTGTTCTACTTATGTTCTTATTCCAGTATTTCCTTCGTTGTTTTACACTTTCCTATATCTTGGATCCCACTCTGTTGTCGAAGGTCCTCACGTCTCATTCTGTCGTGTAATGTTTGTCCGTGGATGCTTCTTATTATGTTCATTTCAACCGTTCTCATCATTTGTTGTGTTTTGGAGGTGTCTGGTCTTGTTTCAGCTGCATATGTTATAATGTGTCTAATCGCAGTCTTATATGTTCTTATTTTACTGTCTATACTGAGGTATTTGTTTCTCCATACGATGTCTCTTAAGCAACCCGAAATTCGAGATGCTTTCATCGTGTGTTCTCTAACTACATCATATAGATTTCCAAGACTCGTTTCTTGGCTCCCAAATATTTGCATCTTATCGGCTCTTTGGATGTTACTAAGCATTTGGTTTTGTCTGTATTGATGACCATATTTAATTGTTTCGCTGTTTGATTGCAGGAGTAGTCTCTCCACGTTGTCTTCTGAATCAGTGATAAGTACCACGTCGTCAGCGTAGCAAACAACATTAAAGTAGGTGTTTCCTATTTGGGAAAATTTCAACTATTTTGTCCATAACCATGTTGAATATAAACGGGCTAAGTGAGTCGCCTTGCCTTATACCTGTGCGTATTTGTTTTTCTTCAATTAGTTGATGTATCACTTTTGTGTTCGTTCTGGAATAACCATTGATCTTGTATATTAACTTTATTAATCTCCGGTTCCTTTTCTTGCATTATTTTGATAATGTCTGTTAGGTGGACTCGATTTGTTATTTCATCGGGTCCCGAGCTTTTTCTATTTTTCAGATGTTTTCAAATGTTTTCTATCGATTCCTCTCTTGATTCTACATCAATGTCTTCTTCTTTTTTATCATCTGCCTCAGTCAGCAACTCTTCGCTTTTCTCGTTTTCTTTATAGAGGTTTCCAAAATATGTTTTTCACTCTTCTGCATTGATTTTATTGGTGTCTAGTATCCTTGATTTCTTGTCTGTTTCTTCTTAACATTCTCCATATCCTTCTCTGGCTTCCATACATGTCTCTCTCCATCTCTTCTGTGAATCTTTCCCAGTATCATTCTTTCATCTCTTTTATTCTTGCACATACTCTATTTCGTTCGATTTTATATAGTATCCAGTGTTCTTCGTTTCTGTTTCGTATATACTTAATGTATGCTTTTTTCTTTCTGGGGTAAACCATGGTGTTTTATTTGTTCTGTTAATATTCACTATCTTTTTCCTAAGGCTTCGTTAGCTGCGTCTAGAATATTATTTTTAAGAGTTCTCAATTGTTCATCTATGTTATCTTCTCTATTGATTGGATTCTGCTGTATTTTCTCTATTAATCTATTTTGGTATAGCTGTTTCACACTCTCATCTTCCAAAGATTTAATATTGAATTTTTGTATGTATTAGGGTTTAGGTTTTGGTGTGATGGGGATATTTTAATCTCATAGTGATGATATAATCTATCACCGATTGATGTCCTCTTGTGTTTTGCCATGTATATTTATATGCCATATCGTGGTCAAAAAAGGTGTTGTTAATTCTCAATTTGTTTTGTTTCTGTTTTTAAGTTTCTTAACTGCTATTCGCATTTGTTCCTCTGTTATTGTCATCTTTTCTCAATTTTCTGGCTGTTTATATTCTTCATCTCCTCAGTCTTCGTTACCACATTTGGTGTTCGTTATCAAAATCTCTTAAAGTATTTTACCCAATCACCTTTATTTATATTGTTCAATAATTTCCATATTTTTTTTTGCGAAATTTACCTAGTACCATTTTTTGATCAGATTCTGCATCCGGTGACTTCATATAGCGATTACTTGTGAAGGTTGTACCTCTCTATTCATAGTGATGTAATCTATTCTGATCATTGGTTTCTGCTGATTGTACATGTGTACGTATGTGGAAACTAAATACCGACTGTTCAATCACAGCTTGCTGTGTGCACAAAATTTCACCAACCTCTCTCCATGTTCGTTGCTTGCCTTTTTTTAAATCGTTTTAGCTCACTCTTGCATTCATGCCGCCTATTAAAAATACTTTTTCTTTATTATGTACTTTATCAATCCGTTTCTTGTCATGGTCTACTGTGTCTGGTGCACATGCTGATATCAAGTGTATTTTCTAGTTTGTAAATTTGAATATTGCTAGTACTAATCTATTGGTTATATAAGATTTGTTTGAAGGTCGGTTGCGCACACGTTTATTTTGAAATATCTCAAACGCGATCAACAGCTGGTATCAGTGATGTCGCAAGGAACTTTACATTTCCGTTAGAAAATTAGTTCATTAACTTACAACGGCATTATTTTCTAAGTAGTTTTTCTGAAATTGCCATTACTTCAAAGCACTATGACATGTTTCATATACCTAATGAGTAACAATACTCAATTAAATACTCTTTAATAGAATTCTGTCATGGACTTTAATTACCCACATTTTTTTTTATCACTAAATGCAGTCCTTATTCATGCATTTGTTTACTAATTGCCTTGGAAACGATTGCACATACAATAAGTCAAAAATGAATAATTGAATAACTGTGCCTTGCATAAGCTAAATTCTACGCCGCCTTTGGTAACGTATTTGGGTGTTGTTAAAATGCCGATGAACGAAGGAAACTCTCGCCGTACGAGCAGTACTTCAATGATGATTTCCTGATCTTTGCGATTCCAGAATCTGATGTTCCATGTATATTTTTGGTAATTTTTATTGATGATTACAATTTTACTAGTTACTAATACAATCAATATTCATGGCCAATCGGAACTTTGATTAATAGTTACAAATGATCTCTGCATAAAAGCTAACTGTGGAATGCCCTCAATTTAACATAAATCTGGGTCACTCAGTCGATAGATAAAAATAGTAATCATTATTAAAAATTATTCACAAACAATTGGTAACTAATAAAAAACTTATCTAATGATAGCAGCGTACCAAATACCAATAGCTAAGAATTATGTTTTTAATAACCACGATTTCCACCAATAAATGGTTATTTGGTACCTAATAGTGGGTTGCCGCTCTAAAATCTTGATAAATTCTTCACTGTTATAGATTATTTGCTGTTTAAGACTTATCGGCAGCAAAAATTATCAAGGGTCTTGCCGCAACAGGTAAACATTTTTTACTTTTTTTTTTTTGTATAAAATTTATCTATGGCGAAGTTATCAATAGGATCCGGACAGATTTAATGCACTTGCAAGCAAATACTCAGTGGCGTACGCTGAATATTTTGGAAAAGATCAAAATTTAGTAAAGATTGTCATCGCTAAATCAACTGTCCTTTGACTTTTCAATGTCTACAGTCAGGGCCGGTTGCAGAAAGCAATGTTAAGTCTGGTGTTAGCTAACATCGCGTCAAAGTGAACAAAAACTAATCAAATCTCAAATGCTTATGGTAACTAATACATTAGTAAACAAAATTTGATGCGATTTTGTTCACTTTGACGCGATGTTAGCTAACACCAGACTTAACATTGCTTTCTGCAACCGGCCCTCACTGTAATAAATACGTAAAGTACATTTTTTTCTATTATTTTCAAAGTCATCTTTCTAGGGGATAAGTTGCATTCCTGCGGGGTCCCTAGTTTTAATAATGTTGGTACATAGATTTTTAGTTCTTTTTTCCACTAAAAAAATGATTGTCATCTTGACAGATATGTCATAATAGTGGGTAAAACAAACAGCATAGTAAAATACTGCAAACTTACAATATTTGAAAATAAACATAATGAACGTTTGCAAAATTAAAGAAATTTGTCAAGAGTTCAAATTAAGAAACTGACATTTAAATCTGACACAACCATAATTTTGAATGAGTTCTACCAACACGAGGTATAAAAATTTCCTAGCGTTTTAATCACATATCTACCAACATTGCAACACTTCCACAGTTATTATAGAAAATAAACGTATTTTATGCCTTATTGCTTTATATCAAAAATGTCGGCAGTGTTTTTTTTTAAATAACTATTAAAGTAACTTCAAGTTGCTTGTATGTAATAGTTAATAGTGCATAAGTAACTGAATTATTATTCTTCTCTCACTGGACTGTAATTTATATTTATTTTTGTGAGACCCCTACGAATAATAAAACTCCACTAGCAGGCCACTAATTATTACCGTAGTTTAAAAATTCGGCACAGCTACAAGTGGATCAAGCGTGACATGGTTGCTCTAATACCATATACTCGGTCACTCAGTCCACAAGTGCATTTTTTAAAATGTATTTGTACTTGTATTTGACACTTACAGATTACAAAAATGTACTCGAATACATTTACGTGGCCTCGAGACATATCCGTGTACTCAAATACATTCTTAGGTACTCGAATGCATTGCGCTATGCAATAAGTAGGTTTTTTATGAAAATTCAGACATGTGACCGACAGTCGCCAGAAAAAGCTTAGTTAACACGCCCAAAGTAAAACAATTATTTTCATTTGCAATACTGTTAAACAGACCACGTTGTCATGCCCTCAGAGATGACAATTTTGAAAACCAATAAAATAGGACTACTTTAAGAAATGTTGTGTTTTATTTTTATTATTGTCCCTAGCTATTGCATCTTTCTGTACTCGATACTTCGTATGTGTATAGGTATTCGAGTACTTGTTGTTGTGTACTGGTAGTCAGTGCTCGATTAAATTTTATGTAAAGTATTTATACTCGGTATTGAGTACTTTTTATCTGTATTCGGAACAGCACTGCTAGGGATATCGAAATTTTATAAAAATATAAGTTTACATATGTTTGGTTTGGACAACCATTGCAGTTTTGTAAATTTACTGTGCTATCAGTAAATCTGTCCGGACCCTAATTATCCAACGAATCGGATATTTTTCCGTAACTGGATAAGAATTGTAAATCTCTACAACCTGAAAACTCATGGCACCAGACTGCGTACCACGAGCCACACGATATTATTATTACTTTAGTTTAAACAACATTTAGAAGTCAAACCATCATTCTACAAAACAAAAAATCGTTTGCACAGTATTTTTAATGGAAAATTGTATGCAAACTGACAGCTCCACCAAAAAATTCAGGTACACAATCATATATTATGACAAAAAACAAATCTGTGAATTAAGAAAAAAACAATTTTTTTGCCAATTAAAATTAGCTAAATTTATTGTATATAAAAATCTATATATTTTTAAATTTTGCGTATAAATGGGATATGGGAACAATAGAAGAGTATATAAACCTATTTAAAATATTGCAAAATTTTTACAAAATGTATAACTGGTTTTAATTCAAGAAGCACTCCTTAACAGCAACTTTCAATTCCAATCAGAAATGTGTTACTCTATGCTGTGCGAGTATAAATAAAGTTTATATTCACTTTAAACACGTTAAAAGCATAAAAATACCTCATCATATACAACAATTAACACAAAAATGTCCTTAATAAGTGATAGCAGTTGTTGATTTAGGTAAACAACTACATGCAGTCTTTATTAAACCATACAGCTTTCACTAGAATACAATCGGACATTTCTCATAAAATAAATAAAAGCATTTACAGCTAGTTTACAATTAAAAAATTAAAATGGGGAGTTAAAAATGGGACATCCATGATCTTTCTGTCAAGGGGCGTAGCTGCACCTCTCTGCCTTAGACGAGCACTGTTGTAAAATTTCCAAAAACCATTTACGAAGAACAATTCGTATACTAATGAAACAAAATACGATATAAACAACTATAACTCTAATCTGAAATCATCAGTTTATACAGATAGTATATGACTGGGCTCTATTTTACAAACGACTGCAATATACAATACGGTAACTCAGTTCAATCACGAGTGATAAATATAAAACAACTATACATACAGTCACTATCATTTTTCAGCATCAGGTAATGGCGTGTTGTATTCTAACGTATACGCCTTCTTTTGAGTAATTTCCTCTATTGTCTGCCCGCTGCAGTCGGCACCAGCGTGACCGGTCGCGCCGCAGTTGAAACAGTTAGGGTTTCGGTGCGGCACCTGTGAGGGTGCACTAGAAAACACAAAAGGCATGTAAGGACACGAGTAAGAATATATTTCAGGTTGGTAGTTGAAAGGAGCGCTGAAAGGGGGTCTGTAAGCTTGGGTGTATTGAAACACGGACCTGTTTGGGATTGCAGTGAGCGTGACTTGGGGAGGGTAGTTGGAGTAAGGCACAGAACAGTTGCTTAAAGTAGGAGCGGGAGGAGGCGGGGGCGTGGTGTCGCACATGGGGGGACCAGTGTTTATGCTCGGTGGTCCTGGGCTGACAAACGGTGGCACTCCATTCATCCTCAGCTTTCCCTCGCCCCTGCCTGGGCCGTGGTGTGGCACAGCAGGGGTGGTGGTGGGAGTGTCAGGTGGCGATTGATTCAAACTATTATTACTCGACGAACTAGAGCTGGAGCAGTGCAGGGAGTTCTCCCCCTCCAGATTCAGAGCTTGCATCTGGTCTACGAAGTACTGATGAGGAACTTTGTTGTAAGAGGTGAAACGAATGCCGTTTGGTGGCTTCATATCCATACGGACCATTACTGAATTGAGCCATGGGGCGTCCCGTAATTTGTCGTCTGGTATGTGGTTTAACTGCAAATAGAAATAAAGTAATGATTGAAACCTATAGTCAGTTAGTTAGATGTTATTGGTGAGTAACAGAACCATATCAGGAACACATGCGCTGTAAAAAAGCTCGACATACATAATTCATATATGGCAATTAGGGAAATATGTTATACAATTTGGAAGTATTTAAAGTGAAAACAAAAATCTATTTTGCCCTAAAGCACTTTTCATTATACCAGAAAAAATTGTAATGTTGAAATCTATCACTGAGAACCTTTTGGGAAGGATGAAAGGTGAATAAAATTGATAACGGGTGTCTTAAAATGAATTACATCTAGTATGCTTTGAATTTCCCATAATGCAATCTAAAATTTTATTTGAAATTGGCAAAACTGTAAGTCTATGTCAAATTCAAGGTTAGCAGGTTAGGTTTTGCGTCAGTTTGTGTCAAAAATGACGCAAAACCTAACCTGCTAACCACGAATTTGACATAGACTTACAGTCTTACCAATTTCAAATAAAATTTTAAATTGCATTATGGGAAGTTCATAGCATACTAGATGTAATTCTTTTTAAGACACCCGTACATTACAAAAAAGTACTTACTAATATACGGAAAGAGTTAAAAGTATGGAGACACCGATTTGCTGTTCTTAATATTCATTTTATAAGAAAATGTTCAATACAAAACTTTTTTATGAAATTTTTATCTACATATTGATATACACGAAAAATGTTATTCAATTGTTTTTGTGTTATGACTACGTGATATTTTTTTAAATTGCAATCTATTAATGTCATACTATTATTCGATAGAGAATTTTTTTCTCTTTATAATAATATAAAAATGTTTTACGTTTGCGTAACATTTCTTCGAGAAAATGCCAGATAAAGTATTTAAAATTAATTAACTTCCCGATTTGTAAACAATACAGCCATGATAAACAAAAGTGAAGCGATAAACAAAGGTGAGCGATTTTAGCGGCGCCTTTGATGTTCGAGTAGCCGATATCAGTTATGGCGGCCATATTGAAAGATAGTAGATCAAGAATAATATGTTGGTGGCACTGTAAGTCTATGTCACATTCGAGGTTAGCAGGTTAGGTTTTGTGTTAGTTTCTGTCAAAACTGCTAACCTCGAATTTGACATAAACTTACAGTCCCACCAACATATTATTCTCGATCTACTATCTTTTAATATGGCCGCCATAGCTGAAATCGGCTACTCGAACATCAAAGGCGCCGCCCCGAGTGTCGCTTCTGAGTCCGTTAGGTGTTTATTCTGTGTTAATATTTTTATTTTATAAAAAATCATTTGCAATAAAGTTGTCGGTCATAATCTTATTTTTAGAAAAAAATTAATAACTAAATTAAAGGACAAAAACAAATACAATGATGTTTACAAACTACAAAAACCAGTAAAGCATAAATAAATACGAACAAACACTTAATGATTGAGATTTTTTCATAAAAATGAATATCAACGACGTTAATGAATATTTCCACACTGTATGTATAATCTCCACTGCAAATACGAATTTGTATAATATACAAAAGTACAATGCAAAGAGGAAATACCTCATTTACTTAGCTCAACCTCTATGAATCAAAGCTTGCCTTCCATGGCAAATTTCATATAAAAAAAACAATTAAAAATATAAAACTTTCTACACATTTTCGTTCTTTTCAAATAAATAGATTATTGATTCATGAAAGTAACTTCCTATGCAGCCTGTTTTAAACGAAGTGTGCACTATTGCTAACTTCTTTATTATTGGACGTACGATATCGGTTAAATTAGCAAACTAGTGGCATTTTTTCTGTTGATTAGAATGGCGAAAACAGAAAAACAATTGAACATCGCCTTCTCGAGAAATTTGGAAAAGTTTACTTTTGTTAAATGGAACACCCTGTATATTTTTATATAAAACGATTGAAAATCGCGATCTAAACATAAAAGTTCATATAAGGTGCCAGCCTAAAACTAACAATAACCGAGTTATTACAACTTCTTACTTTTAGACGAGGTGGCTGTGTATTTCTGACATATGTACATAAAATTGTTTTGTTTCAATAATTACTTGCTTTGTTGTCACTTGTTTTTTACTTGTCTAATAAATGATGTTATTTAGATTTATTTACAATGTTTATTTAAACATAAATTTTATTTTATGGATACACAGCCACCTTGTCTAAAAGTAAATAATTGGAATAACTCGGTCATTTTCAGTTTTAGGCCCGCACCTTATATGAACTTTTATGTTTAGATCATGAATTTCAATCGTTTTATATAAAAAAAAACAGGGTGTTCCATTTAACAAAAGTAAACTTTTCCAAATTTCTCGAGAAGGCGATGTTCAATTGTTTTTCTGTTTTCGCCATTCTAATCAACAGAAAAAATGCCACTAGTTTGCTAATTTAACCGATATCGTACGTCCAATAATAAAGAAGTTAGCAATAGTGCACACTTCGTTTAAAACAGGCTGTATATTCAAAACAGTTAAATTTTTGACCTTTAAGTAATGATTTCCTAAAGTTGATACCACAGAAAATGTAATAAAGACGGAATTTCATTCAAAACTGAAAGAAACAATTCAACATGTCCGTTGCGTAAGGAAGATGTATACAAGTTTACAGTCAGGGCTCATTTTCTGTGGTATCAGTTGAAAATCAAAACTTATGATTATTAAAATAAAAAGGTAGAATGGATCTGAGGAATTTTAACATAATTCTAACTAATCAATCACCTATTTGCAAATTTTTATGTGTTTCTACAGCTTATAAAGGGCCCACTGACAACTAAGGCAATAAAAAAAAATCTTTCAAATGTTTACTACATTACAATCTCCTAAAAATTAGATATACCGATGGGGCCACAATTATACCATGAGATTAAAAAAAATGATTCTGAGCAGGCCTTGATATGTGTTATACGTTTGGCAGTACTGAAGTGTATTGTCAGTCTATGTCAAATTCGAGATTTGCAGGTTAAGTTTCACGTCAGTCTGTGTCAAACAACAAACAACCTTTTAATCTCGAACTTGACATAGACTGACAATACACTTCAGTACTGCCAAACGTATAACACATGTCAAGGCCTGCTCAGAATCATTTTTTTTATCTCATGATATATAACAGCAATGAGATAACATAAACAAAAAAATAACTTGTATTGCTTGAGTAAGAAAGAGATAAACTTAGTAGCAAATATTCGAGAAGGCTTGACGCTTAATTTAATTATGACATTTGTCCACTAAAAACGCCTACTAAAATAATTTTTTCGTATGGCCATCTCTTTCTTACTCAAGCATTCTATTTTGTTGTTCTTGTTATCTCATTGCTGTTATAACGGGTGTTCATTAATTATTCCGGTCAAGTTGCCTTCGAAATATTTGTTGTATGAATAATATGTTGTTGGCGCTTTAAGTCATTATGACAAGAGCTCACATGTCAAATTCAAGGTTAGCAGATTAGGTTTTGGGTCAGTTTGTGTCAAAAGTGAAGGAAAATCTAACCTGCTAACTTCGAATTTGACATAATTGCGAGCTCTTGTCATAATGACTTAAAGCGCCAACAACATATTATTCATACAACAAATATTTCGAAGGCAACTCGACCGGAATAATTAATGAACACACGTTATATAATTATGGCCCCATCCGTATAATCAGCAAACTGTAAGCTTTAGTCTATTAATTTCCAAAATAAATCAGACTGCATTTATGGATTTAATGCGAAAGTTGGGTTGTTAAATAAAACTATCAAAACCTTCATGATTATGGTACAGTGGGTTAAATTAGAAAATAATGACTTTTGATGACATTTATTAATTAGAATCGTCAGTGTCAGCAATTGTTTTTTTTTCATTTTGAGAATTAGAGGCGCTTTCGATTTGCACACACGAGCTGCTAGGTGCGACTTGGGGTAGATGACTACGCGTATGTTTACAAGAACAGTTTGCTCTAGATCTGCTAAATTTTACTTTCCCTCTTCCCCTCGTGCACCTGCTTTATGGGTGGTGTTTTACTGATCCAAAGCTGCTCTGTTAATTAGTTAGGTTAGTTTGACACTTGTTTGGTGAACTTTTACATGAATAACCTAACATTTTGGGAAATTGTTATTTTTTTACAAGATAAACAAACGAAACTCCCTACTGTTCTTGCCGCTAGTATCTAACGGTCTCCTAGTGCTGTAAATTACAACAAATGACAGCATAAAATAAAAAAACTATTCTGTGGTCACGTGATGAAGTGATTATACGTGTATTATTTAAAACTATTTTAAGTTGCGTCGAGCTACACTACAGCGAGTTACTCCTGCACATATAAGCATCAAATCAAAAGCGCCCTAGGTAAAAAAAGGGTCCCATTTTTTTTGGCTGCGACTGTATTTATATAGTTAAACCTCTCTTAATGAACACATCGTTACAAAGGACAGCATCAACCCATGGATGTCCATTATGGAGAAATTTCACTGTTCTAACACACAGGTCATACACTTTATCCAACAACTCAATA